>CAODLS010189724.1:0-14726 GCA_948243855.1 Flueggea neowawraea | reverse complement strand
CGTGAAATACCTCCACCAAAGTGTTTTGGCACTCCTCTGACACATGCGGAAACAAACGAGATAACAGTTCTTGTTGCCTGGGTCCGGTAAAAATTCTTTGTCCATACACACATCTTCTGCTTCTCATTTTCCTGCAGTCCGACCATCTAATATATCTGTCAGACCTATAAAATTCCCCATAATAGTGAGCCAGTATATCACCCATTGTTTTGCTCTCAACAAATTTCTTCACTTGAACAAGGTTCTTTCCAAATATATATAATCCAAGCATAAAAGTGGCCTCTTCTAAATCACTCCATACATCATCCGTGGAACCAGGAACCATACAGTAGCCTTTTCCTTCACATTTCCGAATTATTTCATTCATTCTTTCAGAATTCCTTAGTTCCATTCCCTTTTCACCTGTAACATCCATCGGCTCAACTTTAGCTTTCAAATTACTTTCAGGAAAGATCTTCAACTTTCTTGCCATTTCGGATTTTACATGTTCATTCATGTTGGACACGTGGATGAAACTACCAGGAATTTTTTGTGATTCATGTTTGGTTTTGTTGGAATCTTCTTTGATCCACATTAGTAATATGGGCAGTCCGACCGAGAATTCATGTGGAGTACTGAGAGAACCAAACGCATCAATGGGGCATTTGGTGCGTAAGAAATGGGAAGATTCTGTTGGAAGCGGTGGAACTTGAACCTGATACTGATCTCCAACACGAGGAAGCAGCTCAGGATCTCTGCAGGCATCACTTAGACCAGGAGCTTCCGCAGGACATGACTGCTCAGCAGATTCCATTTTGCTGCGAGCCCAGTTGAGATTTACTCCAACAGCATCCATATCTGCGGTGAAAATAAATATACAAAGATGGTTTTCAACAAAGAAAGAAAAAAAAAACTATCTTTTCATTGCTGGGACAGAATAAATTATTCAAATCATGTATACATGTAATTGACCAATGATTATTAATAATAATAACACTAATAATAAAAGCTAGCTAATATATACGCCCATCAAAAACAGAATTCTCTGCATTGATTAGGAAATTAAAAAGAAAATCCAGGATTGCAACAATGCTTAAATAAATTTATTCAATTTTTATCTTTCTATTAAATTATTATTATGATTAAATTCAATAAAATAAAAATATATCCTTTTCAATATCTATATACAGCACCATCTTTTTCCTCTTGAATGAGATTAGTATACATGGATTAGAAAGATCATTTATTCATGTCGAACAAAGAAAAAATTGAAATCCAGAAGCATATAGTTTGCAGTAAATTCTAAGCACAAAACAATCATTTTTTTCTAAATAAAAAGAAAATAAAATAACAATTAATAAGTGAACAGTTAACAAGGCTATTCCAAAAGAGAAACTAGTTTCCAAAATGACTGCTAAAATATTTATTGTGATTCAAATTTAAAAAAAAAAACCCAAAATCAAAATAATTAGTAATAGTTTAAAAAAATAAAATTTCCAAGCTCAAAGTGTGGATTACAATACGAATACATGAAATGAAGATTTCAGCTAGAAACCACCATCTTCGACAGAGGCAGCCATTCAAGACTAACAAAAGAAGGAATTAGATCCATTCTGAAGCCCCCAAACAAGCAACCAACCATTCCCAAAAACCACCAACTGTCACTTTCAACAAACTCATCTCTCCCCGAAACCAATTCAACAACAACGTTCGAACCTTAACACCGTCGTCCAACAACTTTCTTTATAAAGAAAACCAGATCTACTGACAGTAAATAATCCCAAAACGATCCCAAAAAAATCAACTCTGTACGCTTTTCCTTTTTACAGCAGCACAAAACAGTAAAAAGAAAGAAGAAAAATTTACTCTCCTATACCTCCATTTTGACGAAAAGAACCGTCAGAAACCCAACTGAACCAGAGAGAATGCGTCTTCTTCGTTACGCACCGATTGCTATGTATTAGATTATACAAGAGAAATAAAACCAAACCGAAACTGACTACATCATACAAAAACGACAGCGTTACGTAGAGAAAGAGAAGCTATACTAAAGACGAATATGAAGGCAAGAGAGAGAATGAGAGGGAGAGAGTTAAGTACCTGTGTTAAGAGAGCTGGGCTTTCATGGCTTCAAAGATTCGATTTTTCGTGGAGATTTTAAGAGAATATTGGTTTATATAAATATTTATGAGAGAGAGAGGGAGAGAGAGAGAAGTCGTAATCTTCGTTGCTAGTCGCTGCTTTGAGAGAGAGAGTGAAGTATTATCATACGAGGGAGAAAGAGAGGGGAGTGGGTTGCATTTTTATAGGGAGAGAAAGAGAGGAGGGTCGTGGTGTGGTGTGTTTGGAAGGATGGAGAAATAAAACCCCCACGCGCCTCTTAACACGTACTTCTGCTTCGTGTGACACTGCCATTTTAGATGAATGAGATTCTTCTTTTAAAGCCAGACAGGCAGGTTCTGGGCAAAAATAACTTAAGGAAACTGATTGTTGAAAAAAAAAAATTAGTGATACCGATAGTTACAAATTCATATCACCGTTTCGAAACTTCTTTCATAAGTGATTTTCCACGTTGGTGAGCATCATAGGATTTGTTTGTAAATGAATTGCATGCCGGTTTAACTAATAAACAGTGTAATAAATAGATTTGACTTATTAATTTCAATTTCAGCGGAAGCTAACAGCGGAGTAGAACCAGCTCTATGTTGGTCTTGCTTGTAAATCACGGTTGAAATGTCAACGAGAATGTTTAGTTGATCTATAGCATTTATGGTCTATAGCATTAACGTGTTTCGTCAATGGGTAAGCTATAATTTGATCGAAAAGGTTGAAAGAAAAAGTGGTTAGGATCCTCGTAAACCAAGAATAAAACGCAAAAGGCAACAAAAATAATTAAGCAGTCGGAGTTGGATCCCCGTTTCTGGAGTTGGAATGAATGACATGTTTTATTTGACACATCATGGTCATGAATTTGTTGGCTCCCCGTTGTGCCTGTCTTCTCATGAATGGTAGTCAATGTTTTGCTCCATTTGTCATATTATTTCCACATTCTACCATGTCTATGTGTAACATCACGTGGTAAATCATTATTTGCTTTTACGTTTTTCAGATTCCCTTCTTTCTAAGATTTTTGTTTTGTGTAATAAACACGCTCTCCTAACAAATACATATAATTTTTTGTTAATGACATATTATTAAAGCATCTCAAATGATGCTATGTATTTTTGTTGAAAATAGATAAAATTATTAATTATATATATTAAAAATAAACGCACTTTCTAATACTACTCTTTATTCTACTCTAAATTTTGTTAAAATTTATAAAATATTTAAAAGTGATTGACTGATGAGAAAAAATATATGAAAAGATAAAATTTTATTAATGACAATTTCAATAAAAAAAGTCAATTGCAATCAATAAAAATGACTAATCAAAATTATTTTTTATAGTATTATTTTTAGACATAAAAAGTAGAATAAAGAGATCATTAAAGATATTTTTTATGAATAATTTTTATTATAAATAAAAATAACAAATTAAAAAAAGTATCGAGGATGTTCTAAGTGATTAATTGTAAAAGTACATTAATTGCAAAAGTATTTTCTGTTGTAATGAAGTATCTGGCGCGAAAGTATTTGTTTAGAAACAAATTTGGCACGTTTACTTGTCAATTCATTTTCTTAAACATTTTGTTATATTGCAAATAAAGCAAAAAAGAAAGATTAAAACCACGCAAACAATTTTTTTTTAACATTACACAATTTAATCCTATTGTGAAAATATAAATTACTATATTTTGGTTAAGGAATGAAAATCGTCCAAAAAAGAGCTTAGGGTGTGCCCTGGTGGATGGGCCACTCTTTCCCGTGACGGCTGAGGCGGGGGTTCGAACTCGCCTAAAGAAATGGAATTTAAGGATGGTTAAATAATTTCTCCGCTATGCAGATCCAATGTACTGCTTCAAAAAATATCGTCCCAAAAAGTTTTAGATCTGGACGGTGGAGATTTACCTGAAATGTCCGGTTTGGCGAAAACATGGTGCCGTCAAACTGTCAACCGCAAATCAACCAAAGTTGTACGGAAAGAAGAACAACGGCGGGGAAAAGCACATGAAACGCCAACAGTCAGCCAACCGCCGCAAAACTCTTTTACTTCACACTACATGTCGTTAGCTATAAACTAGCAATAACAGCCGTCCCGGTAAACGCTCTGTCGCCTGCTCATGATGTCAGCGCGTCAATTGCTAATATGCTATAATTGCATAGACGATCGGTCTCCGTATATTTTGTGGGAAAAAATATTTCACATCCGCGACTTTCAAAACTTAACTATCATTTTATACTTTAACCATTTAGATACAAAATAGAAATTAAAATTGCAAGAATTATAGTTATTTTTTTAAAGTAGCAGTTATGAAAATGGAATAATATATTGAAGCATCTCTCTCAACATGTTCTTTGAGGTATGAAGCCAGTCGATGTGGATCAGAAAAGAAATGACAAATTCGTGCCCAAGTTTTAGGTCCTCACAAATAGTGACTTGTGCCTACAGAGCCACCTTAATGTTTTCACCATGCTCTTTGCCTCCTCATCACAATTTTTCTCATTTTTAGCTAAAATCCATAGCCACAATCACTTATAGCAATAGCATTACTCAATTTTGTAAAAATATAGCTAGCATTGAACATTACAATGGATTTTACAATCTCCATCACTGGCCATGATGTAGTGAAACAGGAACCTGAAAAAATGATTTCTCACAAGAATCCAATGCCAACACAAACAATTTTCCTATCCAACATTGACCAGTCTGTGGCTTTTTCTGTTGAAATTCTCTTCTTTTTTGAGGTCTCTCCATGCCAGAGGTCATTGACATTGGATATAGCGGAAAGAGTGAAGAAAGCTGTGGCTGAGACACTTCTTGTTCCTTACTATTTCATGGCTGGTAGGCTTACTTTCAACAAAGAGACTAGTAGGTTGGAGCTTTTATGTAAAAATGCTGGTGCATTGTTTGTTTCTGCAACTTCGAGGCTTTGTTTGAAGGATCTCGGAAATCTCTCTCTTCCCAATTCTGCATTTCACCATTTCATTCACCGCCCTGGTCTCTACAGGACTCTTGCAGAGAGCACTTTTGACGATTCAGGTAAAGCTTTAATTTCATAATAGGCTCTTTTTAGAAGTGCAGGATATAGCACACATTTCTGAATGGTTAGAAAAAAATAGAGAGTGGCACGACTTTAGATACAAACATGTTAAATTCTAAGTTGTTTGACCAAATGTAGAATGATGTCAAGCATGAATTCTCTGTTTTCTGTTCTGGTTTTTGACTTGTTGCAGAATTTTCAGGTCACAAGATTTTCATGCGGAGGATTTTCAATTGGGTTCGTGACAAATCACGGCATTCTTGATGGTAAAGCAGCAAGTGACATGTTTGAGAACCTGGCCTCAATTTGAAGAGGCGAAGGCCTGAAAACTAAAGTCATTCACAATGACAGGACACCTTTAAGAGCAAGAAATCCTCCTGTTATCAGATAACCACATCAGGAGTACATAAACCGAAGAGACGTTTCTTCTCTAGCCACATCATTCACGGCGCCGGAAAAGTTATCTCCATCGCCATCGATTTTCTGCAACAAATATTTTCACAAGCTCTTCTATTTTAGCCCTCAAATGATCAGTACCCTGAAAGAGAAAGCCAGGATCAAATGCTCCAGCTTTGAAGCCATAGTAGCTCACATGTGGAGAGCAAGAGCCAAGGCATGTTTTCTAAATCCGGAAGAGAATTCGACCGTTCTTTTCGCTGTGGATATAATGTTAGTGTGCATTTTGTGCATGTTTGCATTAACATTTTATTATTATTTTGCATGCATATCATTTATATTTTTGTGTTTTTATGTTAGTTTGTGTTTAATTGTGTCCAGATGTTGATTTGAATAGAAATGGGTGGATCTGGAGCTGTTTTGTGCAAAGATTAGATTCGGGCCATTACGACAAGGCCTTGACATGATGAGAAACATGCGTGCACTGTAGACACGCGAGTCTGACGCGGGAAAACTTATTTGGGCAAGGAAATTGACTCAGGAAGTTGTCTATTTTGTAGAGCAACACAACCTTGAAGATTGGAACTTTCATAGGGATATTTTTGGGAACTAATGGACAATTTTAATTAGGTTAAGATAGTTATTACATATAAATAGCTAGAGACAATTAGTGGGGGGAGGCGGGACGACTGGAACATTAACCTTTGTCTTTTGTGTTCTTCAAAACATTATGAGGAACTAAATTATTTTCTAGTCAAGGTATAATCAAAGTTGATCTTAATTAATTGTGAGGTTCTGTTTTAATTGTTCTTTACTATTTATGCATTTATTCTACTTCTGTTCTTGATCTATTATTTATTATTTTGTTGATTGAATTGATGATGGCCACATTGAATTGATTGATAGAATAGTAACTACTAGTTAGATTCGTATATCTCTGATTGTGTATATAGCATAAGTGGTAAGTTAATGTTGTTGTTGTGATAATGAGCTTCGACTGTCATTAGCGAAATAGGATAATCTTGGTTGAATGAACTGCGGCTTTCGAGTTTGTTGGCTTGGGTAGGATCTTTATAGTTCTTAATGCTACTAATAAATTGAACTCTGCAGGGCGTCCCGATGGTTGTTTATTGGTTAGGAAGTAGTTTGCAAGGCATCCCGAAACTACCGAAACAGTAATTAAAGATTGATTACTGAGTGCGTCACCTGTAACTATAACCTGCTTGTATGAACAATACTAATTTATCTTTCGTTACCCATGATCGATTAATAAAGAGAGATGGAGATGTACCTTGGCTAGGCTTTCGTGATATTGATTTCTTCCTTATTAATTATGTGTTCTTGATTTCTTTTACTGTTTTATTTTATTTTTCTGTTCGACCTTTCACAACCAATTCACATCTTTATTTTTACAGTTATTTTTTGCAATTAGATAAGTTTTTACAAGTCTCTGTGGATTCGAGCTTGCTTGCCATTGTATTCAAATATTGCTTATTCCAGGCTTAAAGTAGGAATTTAAATTTGTTGGTTTCGACACCCATCAAATTTTGGCATTGTTGCCGGGGATTAGTGTCAATAATTTTGTCTAATTGCTTTACTGTTTGATTTTCTTGTTTGCTTGCATGCGTTCTTCTTCTGCAGGAGAACTCAAATTCGATCTTCAAATTGAAAAGACAACAAAGAGGCTACGAAAAGAATCAAGACTGTGCAAGGCACAAACTTCCTCTTCAGTACAGCCTTTACCAGATCCAACAACAGAGATTTTTGATTCATCAGTCGACACTGATTCAGACGTCGATATGGTTGAGAATAACACACAACCTCGACCTGTTATTCCAGTTGAACAGACTTTGAGAGAATTAGTTGTTCCACATGTTGTTCAACAACCACTCTGTATTCAGTAGCAACAGTTGCGTGTTCCATTTGAATTGAAGTTTGAGTTAATTCAGTTTTTACCCAAATTCCATGGTGTAGAGAATGAAGACCCAAACAAACATCTGAAGAAATTTCACATTATATGTTCTAGCTTCATGCAACAAGGTATCTCTAAAGATCAAATTAAATTTAGGGGCTTCCCATTCTCTTTGGCTGATAGAGCAAAAGACTGGTTGTTTTATCTACCTCCTGGTTCAATTGATACTTGGACTGATATGGTGCGACTATTTTAGAAAGTTTATTTCCTATCTCTAGAGTTGCAAACTTGAGAAGAGAAATTTACAGTATCAAATAGAAGGATTCCGAGACTCTGTACGAATATTGGGAGTGGTTTAAATGACTGTGTGCTAGCTGCCCACAACATAGAATTTATGAACAACTTTTGATTCAGTATTTTTATGATGGGTTACTTTCATTAGAGGGGAGGAGGATGGACGCAGCTAGTGGGGGCGCAATAATCAGCAAAACATCAAGGGAAGCACGTGAATTAATCTCTGTAATGGCTGCCAACTCTCAATAGTTCATTACAAAGTTAGAATTCACCTCGAGGCGAGTAAATAAAGTAACTGTAAAATCCTATGATACTAGAATTGATGATATTTCTAAGTTGCTGCAACAAACAGTCTTTCTAGTGAATAAATTGGCCACCAACCAAGGACAACAACCACTAAAAGCTCAAGTTTGTGGGATATGCAGCATACAAGGGCATTTTATTGATTCATGCCCTTCATTACAAGATGAGGATAGTTGGGCTCAACTCAATGCCGTAAATAATCTCAGAGGACAGTATCAGAAACGATACGACCCCTATTCGAATACATATAATCCGGGTTGGTGTGATCATCCTAATTTGATGTATGGGAATGTACCACAGAACACTAACCATCAACAAGGACAACCACAACATAATCCTCAGTCCAACAATCATGGATCATCTTTGGAAGACTTGGTGAAGAGTTTGGCAACTTCAACTCAACAATTCCAGCAGCAAACAAAGGAAGACATTCAAGATTTGAGGAGCCAAATTAATCAACTTGTCACTTCAATGAATAAATTGGAAACTCAAGGTAAATTGTCATCACAACCTACTGTAAACCCTAGACAGGATCTCAATGCAATTAATCTTCGCTGTGGGAAGAAAATACCTGGGGGTGATGGAAAAGAAGCAACACGTCGAGGCCTAGACGTGAAGGGTGATGCGTAGAGAGAGGCTGAAACTCAAAAAGAAAATACTCAGCATCAATCAGTGACTGTCAACTCAGAGAAACCACCTTTCCCTCACCGTTTGGCCAAGAAAAAGAAAGGGGCTGATGATAAGGAGATCCTGAAGATGTTTGAAAAAATGGAGATCAACATTCCCTTGTTGACAGTAATAAAGCAAGTTCCCAGGTATGCTCATTTTCTTAAAGAATTGTGCACTAACATGAATAAATTGAAAAGGAATGAGAGAATCCCTATGGGAGAAACTGTTTCAGCTATTCTACAGAAAAAGTTTCCTGACCAGAAAAAGATCCAGGTATGTTCGTTATACCATGTAAGATAGGTAGTTATGGAATCGAAAAGGCTATGTGTGATCTTGGGGCTTCGATTGATTTCATGCCTTTATCTATTTATTCTGCTCTAAATGTTGGTCCATTAAAGGAAAGTGGAGTTGTACTGACCCTTGCTGACAGGTCAACTGTTTTCCCTGAAGGCGTGCTGGAAGATGTCTTAGTTCAAGTTAATGGTTTGGTGTTCCCAGCTGATTTTTATGTTCTTGATATGCAGGATGATGGAACACCAAATTCGAGGTTATTGATCTTAGGTAGGCCATTCTTGAAAACAGCTAGAACGAAAATTGATGTCCATAATGATACACTTTCAATGGAGTTTGATGGTGCTATTGTCAAGTTTAACATAAATGACACCATCAAACGTCCTATAGACTACGCATGCATTTATACAATTGATTCTATTGAGTCACTAACCGAGAAGAAGATCGAGTTTTCTTTTGGTGAATTGCTGGATGTTGGTGTAATCATAGGGAAAAGGAATAAGCAACTGAAAGGAGCTGACAGTTCGAGTGCTTCATGTCAAGGCCTTGACGTGATTAAGAAAACAAAATCAAAGGCTCAAAAGGTAAACATCTCTGTCTTAGATACAATTAAGCATGAGCCTAGATCTATTAGGTTCCTTAAAGAATTTTGCTCCAAGAAAAAGAAAGCAAAAAAGGGGTATATGGTGTATGTTCCAAAGAACAATTTGGCCCCAATTCATAAGATATTCCCATCAAATTTTGGCGTCGTTGTCGGGGAAAGATCTGGGAGCAAAGATTCATGTGCAGAATGACGACGCTACTTTCAAGAAAGAAGTGGTGCACATCAATATTGAGAAAGGATGAAGATTCAAGTTCGTCCAGCTAATAAGATGTTAAATAAGTGCTTCTTGGGAGACAACCCAAGATAATTTTGCTTTAGATTTTATTCCATTCATTTTACTGTTCTTTTCAATTTTTATTCCTTAGTCTTAATTCTTCATTCTTTTATTTTAATTTTAACTTTTGCTCTAGTGTTGAAATTTTCATTCTTATGGACTAACCCTTCGCCTGCCAAGTTTTTGGTGCTTTTATTTGTCCTAATTCAGGTGCTAAAGTGTGGGGAGGGTATGCGTTTTCCATTTTTTGATTGCCATCTCAACTTCTACTGAAATTCAAAATCTCATTGTCCAGAATCAATCAGGAGCCACCATGTCAGACTATGCCATTATTATCTAGAGAAGCTTTTCTTATCCCTTCATTTTTTAACTTAATTTTGTTCTTTAACATTGAGGACAATGTTAGATTTAAGTGTGGGGAGGGATTTATCTGTTGTTTGTGGTGATTTTCATGCTGTTATATTATATTTTAGTTCGATTTTGCAATATTTTTGTGCATCTGTTACATTCTGTCTTGTGCCCAGTTTTAACAAGTCACGTCATGGCCTTGGCGTAACCTGTCGTGATGTATTTTAGTTAATTTTGCATGTATTTTGTTCTGCATTTGTTTTGTGTGTAAGCCGATGTCTGTCATTGAGCTCTAATGATATGGTTTTCAAAAAAATTTATGACTTTATTAAATCTTTTTAAAACCCATTTTAGTCAAAAACTTGGATTTCTATGTTCCCTAGATTTAAGCCAGAATAACCCCCGATAATAGAGCCGAAGGAGTAGCAATGTCACACACAACACCGTGTGAAATTTGAGACAAAAGGGTACACATTACACGTACTATATTTTTATTTGTTGTGTGAATTAGTTAACTTTAATAGAACACTACCGAGGCTTGACATGAGATGCGTTTCGAAACTGCTTTTATTTTTGAATTGAGACATCAAGATGACGAGAGGCGTTGTTTGTTTAACCCATTGTTTTATCATTTTCTTTGTTTACCTACCCTTCTAAATTAATCACTAGTATACCCCTTTTGAGCCTTGTCCTTTTTATTTGTTTGAACCCGCTTTAACCATTCCTAATTTCTTTGATAGACCTCTACAATTGCACCTAGAGTTGAGAGTATTTATTAGTTAGCACATACCAATGTTTGTTTTTGATATTGATGTTATATATTATGAATGAATTGTCACGTCTTGGAATTAATTTGAGCCTATGTTGTAAAAAATCACATTGCTGCCCATATTTGATGTTTATGTTGTATGAATGCCGTTGCAAATAAAAAAAAAAAGAGAAAAGAAAAAGAAAAGAAAAGGAAAAAAAAAAGCAACAATGAAAAGTTTTGGAAATTGGCATCTTTGTGGAATCAATAGTAAATGTTTGAATTTGCATTTAATTTATGTTGGCTATAGACGTGAAATCTATGCTTGGAAAGATCAATGATGTGTGTTTGTTTTAATTTGCATATATTAACTCGTTTTATCTTTGTTTCTCTCAACTTATTTCTTTGTTCACCCTTATGTTTAGCCACGTTACAGGCCATTAAAAGTCCTCTTTGATTGGTGAATTAATTCAAATGTTCTTATTTTGGGGAGAATCATTCGATTATCAAACCTTGGCAAGAACTATGGTTAAATGGAATGTAAACACTTCACCCCAAATACTTTTGAGTGATCGAGTGATATTCGTGAGGGTGTGGTTTTGCTATTCTCTAGGGGGCATTATCGGTGTTGGAGATAATCGTTTAGAAAATCGGCTGGCCTGGCGCTAGTGGTGTTCTTTCTTAAATATTCGGTACATGTCGATTTGGGTGAGACTAGATGTGGGAATGTAAAGGGTGATTTGAAGTTGGTTTTCTCATTGTCTTTGGATTATCAAATGCTTGAGGACAAACATGATTTAAGTGTGGGGAGATTTGTTAGTGTCCATTTTATGCATATTTGCATTAGCATTTTATTATTATTTTGCATGCATATCATTCATATTTCTTTGTTTTTATGTTAGTTTGTGTTTAATTGTGTCCAGGGGTTGATTTGGATAGAAATAGGTGGATCTGGAGCTCTTTTGTGCAAAGATTAGATTCGGGGCGTTACAACAAGGCCTTGGCATGATGAGAAATGCGTGTGCACTGTAGACAAGCAAGTCTGACACGGGAAAGCCTATTTTGGCAAGGAAATTGACTCAGGAAGTTGCCTATTTTGTGGAGCAACGCAACCTTGAAGATTGGAACTTTCAGAGGGATATTTTTGGGAACTAATGGACAATTTTAATTAGGTTAAGATAGTTATTACATATAAATAGCTAGAGACAATTAGTGGGGGAGGCAGGAAGGCTGGAACATTGACCTTTGTCTTTTGTGTTCTTCAAAATATTATGAGGAACTAAATTATTTTCTAGTCCAGGTACAGTCAAAATTGATTTTAATTAATTGTGAGGCTCTGTTTTAATTGTTCTTTACTGTTTATGCATTTATTCTACTTCTGTTCTTGATCAATTATTTATTATTCTGTTGATTGAATTGATGATGGCCAAATTGAATTGATTGATAGAATAGTAACTACCAGTTAGATTCGTATATATGTGATTGCGTATCTAGCATAAGTTGTAAGTTAATGTTGTTGTTGTTGCGCTAATGGGCTTCGACTGCCATTAGCAAAATAGGATAATCTTGGTTGAATAAACTGCGGCTTTCGAGTTTGTTGGCTTGGGTAGGGTCTTTATAGTTCTTAGTGCTACTAATAAATTGAATTCTGTAGGGCGTCCCGGGGGTTGTTTATTGGTGAGGAAGTAGTTTGCAGGGCATCCCGGAATTACCGAAACAGTAAGTAAAGATTGATTATTGAGTGCATCACCTATAATTATAATTTGCCTGTATGAACAGTACTGATTTATCTTTCGTTACCCTTGATCGATTAATAAAGTAAGACAGAGATGTAGCTTAGCTAGGCTTTTGTGATATTGATTTCTTCCTTATTAATTATGTGTTCTTGATTTCTTTTACTGCTTTATTTAATTGTTCTGTTCGACTTTTCACAACCAATTCACATCTTTATTTTTACAGTTGTTTTCTGCAATTAGATAAGTTTTTACCAGTATTTGTGGATTCGACCCTGCTTGCCATTGTATGACTTATTTCAGGCTTAAAGGAGGAATTTAAATTTGTAGGTTTCAACACCCATCATATAAGGTCTAAAATTTCTCCAACTCTGCCAGATGGGTATGCAGGAAATGCTGTGATTACAGTATTTGCAACTGCAAAAGTCGCAAACATGTTGAAGGAACCACTATCCTACTGTGTGGAGAAGATGAAGGAAGCTAGAGAAAGAGTGACAGATGAATATGTAAGGTCGGCGATAGATTGGCTGGAAGTTCACAAAGGAATTCCTACAACTTGTAATGGCAGTTTCTATGTATCTGTTTGGTGGAGACTGTCATTTAATGAGCTTGATTTTGGGCTTGGAAAACCTGTACATGCAAGGCCAATGGTGAGTGGGAATGATGAGTTTATGTTGTTGCTTAATAGAAGTAGTCCAGGTAATGATAGGGTGTAAATGTTTGGATGGATCTTGAAGAAGAGAGTATGAGCAGATTCATGCCTCACATTCAAGATCTATGACACAAATCCTCTATTAGCCATCCTTTCATGGTTTTCAGTCGGGAGCCAATGTATAAAACAAACAAACGAGTTGTATTAAATAAATTTGACAGGAGTTCTTGATGAGTTACAAATATTCTTGTAATCTTTCAATGCAACATAATATATATATATATATATATATATACATTTCATTTCTACTCAGAATCAAATCCTATCTATCTCTTTTTTGAGTTCTTAAATTTTAGAATTGACGACTCCAATAACTATATGAAACACCTAACCGAAAAATGAACAGCAGAAAGAAAGAAAAAAAAATCAAGAACTTGTTGATTAGACTTCATAATTCATTCCCACTTTGAGCATCCGTCTCCGAGGAATGAGGAAAACCTCGTCAGGTTGTCTCACACATCAGCCCAACCAATTGTAAGCATAATCTAATGTAAATTTATTTGCAAGATTTAAACCTTAGGCGGCCATTACTTCACCTTCACCGAGCAAATAAACAACACCCTGATTCATAGCATTGTTGATCAATTGCCATTCTCTCTGCACAACCTTCTCCTCCATCCCAAAATTCTCATCTTTTATGAACGCCTTCAACTGATTCACCGACATACACTCGAAGGATTTTTGATCTTCGCTTGCATCTGTGTGTCTGTACCTCACGAAACACCCAAAAATCAGTTCCCCCTGGCTTCAGTCTCTGGAACAAGAATCTGTCTTCAGGAATGACTTTTCCTATTGGAATTGACTTGATTGAAACAAATACCAGAACGTGTGCAGGGCAGGAATGCTTGAAACATAATGAGTGAATATAAGAGACACGCCTTGAACAAGCTGAGAATAGAACAGACCGAGACCTTCAACTCGGTGAATCCTTGAATCGGAGACTATGTCAGTGATTTTGTTAGAAAAGCTGTTAACATGATGCCTTGATTTGTGACTATTTGAAAGTCAATGTTGAAGGCTACAACATTTACATTTATTTGTCAACAAATGTGGTTGTAAATGGTGGTAAATCTTCAAGATTTACGGTGGCATTTATTGGCTCAATTTTCTGTCAACATTTATGGCCAAATTAAGTGCTTATGGTCAACAATAATGGGCACCGAAATCAGAATTTATTAGACACAATCATAGTTGAAAATGTTGATTTTTGTGGCCACTTGAGAGCCTATAAAAGGGAAGCCACAGATGCAATTTGGTGTGGGTTGAACGAGAGAAAATTGAGTGAGTGGAGAGAAGAGAAAAATTGTGAGAGAGTTCAC
>CAODLS010189703.1:0-11693 GCA_948243855.1 Flueggea neowawraea | reverse complement strand
GAACATCTTCACAATGTATTCAAACCAAACTTCCTTCCACTCTTCAATATCATTAACATCATCTTCAAAAGAACTCTAATTACTTGATTGATGTCTTCAAAACATTAATTTCACTGTTAAATCTCAAGAACTTCAATTAACCACCCAATTTACTATTATAAGACTACATCATGAAGAGAAGTCCCCCAACACCCCCCCCAGCGCCCCACACAAAATAACAAAAATTTGGAGCAACATGCCTGTGGGTCAACAACTTCAACACTTACTTTATTAGTGGATTTCAGAAAAAAAATAATTAGGAAAGCAGTGTTGTTTAGCAGCGATTTAACAAGAAAAATCATAAAAAAAAAACTTCACTCCTCAAAGACAGATAAAACCAAAAAAATTATTTGCTTCCTGT
The DNA here is from genome assembly GCA_948243855.1 of Flueggea neowawraea. Taxonomy (NCBI): domain Eukaryota; kingdom Viridiplantae; phylum Streptophyta; class Magnoliopsida; order Malpighiales; family Phyllanthaceae; genus Flueggea; species Flueggea neowawraea. Next base: position 11,293 of record CAODLS010189703.1, on the reverse strand, counting down.
AAGGGAGAGGGAGAAAAAAAGGAAAAAGAAAATCAGTGGGACTTCCATCTGTTGCTTTTCCGGACTTTGTCCCCAACCATTTCCATTGACTTCAGGTGGCTAACTTAAGTGTGACAAATAGAAAATGCAATGCACTTTGATGGGAAAGAACTTCAGAAAAAAGGAGAACGTAAATCATTATCAAATAGCCGTAAACACCAATTGCCAGCTGACATATGCTCACCCAGTATAATAATCTCTAGGCAAGTAAATGTCCTTGAGAGGACCAAACTGTTCAAAGGGCCTGCGTAGGTCTTCCGGCCTGCAAATAGCAACAAATCAAAAACATAAACTGAGGCTAACAACAAAACACTTGGTAAGAGATTAAACTAAGGTGCATAGCAACAGAACCTGCAATCATGACGGAGGTTCCGCACGAGAAGGCTAGTAGGGAGATCCCTACCAGGACCACCACCATAACGACCCCTAGGGCTAGGGCTCCGACCTCTTCTACCATATCCCCTCGGGGGAGATGGAGTATAACTCCTTCCTCTCATTGACACAAAATAGGTATGCCTTTGTCCAATTTGAACTAATCTGGAAGTGAAATTAAACAAACAAACCAGTTGGCCTCGGAGAATTTATTAACTAAAACAAAACCTACTCTCAAAAAAAAAGCTTCAAAAATAATATACGAGATACTAATTAACACGGATCGAAAAAAAGCACATCGCTTCCATTATCAAAATCGTAGGGAGACATACGCTAATAACAAATATATCATTCGAACCCCGCAATCGAATGTCGATTATTCTAAAAAATATTCACAAAAAGAAACTCGAATAACATTAAAGCAAACTTCCACAAGCATGTCTTTAAGCAGTAGCAAAAAGAAGAATCGCACAAAAAGAAATGGACAATGGAGCAAAATACACTCGACTTCGAACCCTAATTCAAGCTAAAGACACGGATTCAAGGAAAGAAGAAAAGAAAAAAAAAATCTTTTCTTATTTTATACAATTAGGGGGGAAAAGGAGAAAAATTGGCAATTGAAACAGATCAAAGCGATAAAACAAGCCGGAGAAAGATGCGATGCGAGAGAGAGAGAGAGGAACCTGGTGAGTGAAGGCGTGAAGCAAGAGGCAGTAGACGGCGGATGCTTGTGTGACAGAAGACACTACTAGGGTATTTATCTTTCGATAAATATTTTATTAAAATATTTGAGCGCGTTATTTCCACGAGCCTCTCCTGCGGCTGGCTCTGTCAATCCATATATCTCTCAGAGCATAAATCTTGTCTATTTTGTTTTTTTTTTTAAATAAAGAGAGAGAGAATTAGACTGAAATATATAAATAAATCGATCCATATGTATTTTTGAGTCCAGAACATTCAAGCGCGCGAAACAAACGAACATCAGGTACTTACCGTAATCGACGACGAATTTCTCTTTAATTTAGTTAAGTTGATGATTGTATACGCACAAAGGTTTTGCCTTTAAAGTTGGCAAGCTTCAATTACCGTTGTTTAGGTTAAAATGGAGGAACAATTCATATTAAGGGTACCGCCGTACGTGGGGGAGCGGCTGGACCGCCTCTTAAGCGAGACTGCTTCAGCTCCGGAAGACCAATCCTTGGATTTGTCCTTTTCCGGTGAGTTTTCAATCATCATGAGTTTGTATATCATTGACTTTAGGACTAGGTTTGGATTTTAATTGATGGTTAAGTGAAAGTGAAAAATATTGAATCTTGTAGAGGATGGAAAGAGCGGGACGTTTGTTATTGGGAACGACCGGTTTCCAGCTTCTCTCCTCGATCTTCCTTGCGTTGTGGAGTCTTTCAAGACTTATGATGATTGTGCCCTCGTTAAATCGGCTGATATTGGTCAGGTATAATGATCTTCGGTCGAAAATTGTTGGAACAGAATGATTATTTTCATTCGAATTGTAATTAATTTCTTCTGAATGTCTTGCAGATGATTATGGTCAGAGAATCTGGTGATACTGCTCCTGATGTAGTGGAGTACAGACATGGTCTCACTCCTCCTATGAGGGATGCAAGGAAGCGGCGATTCCGTAGAGAGCCAGACCTAAATGTATGAATGCCCTTTTACTTTTAAACTCTTTTGGTATAATTTGAGAGCTTTCTGTCAATTCATGCGTTGATTGTTGTTTGGTTTTTAAGGATCCTATAATTGCAAAGGAAATTTTGAATCTGGTCAATTGAACTGGATGAATATAAGAAGATATTTTCATGCATAAGTTATAGACTTGAAGTTAAAAATTCTTTAAAATTTATTGAAAAATGTGGAGTACCCCGATGATGAAATATGAGTTACAACTGATGTCGGTTTTCATCCCATTATGTTTACTGATCTAAGATGTCTGTTTTGCAGCCTGAACTTGTGCAGCGTGTTGAGAAAGACCTGCTGAATATCATGGCTGGGGGAACCGTTGAAAATGCTGATATCCTTTGATATGTTTATAGTATGTATATTCAGCTAATAGTGGGTGAGTAAAAGTCTTTTGTCTTTCTAGCTATTCATATTTATTCTTATTCCCATTACTAGTTTAGATACAAAATGGATAATGAGTTTCACTTGATGAAAAAAAATCGAAACCATGTTCAATGAGAAAGATATGAATACTAATGCAGAGCTAGAACGGGGTGAACGCTACTACCTCAGAACCATGTTGGATGAGCTAGTTGCCTCGCTGTAAATATGCAAATTGTTTACTTTGCAAATCAGTTCTTGCGCTTATTTATACTACATTTCCTCGGCAAGTGATTCAGAGTGGTTCTAAAAATTTTGTATGTTATTTTTGAGCGAATGTTATAGATGCTTTTTCTATCATCCAAACAATCCTTGACTGATCAATTACATCCTGAGCAAGAGGAGGACGGGTATCAGAATGCGCGTAATGCAAGTAAGAAAGCAGAACCTGCTCCAGCTGCAAAACCGGAGGTCCCACAGACGGTTGTAAATACCGAGGAGCCTGAGAGAAGCGACTCAGAGGAATCAGATGATTCAATGTAATTCAATGTTATCTTTTCAGAACTTGTATTGAGAACATGAATCTGCAATATGCCATTCGCTTTTTGCTGTTGTGATGTTAAATGACTCAGGCTACTTTCCACTTATCAAGTCCTCATCGTATCTGAATTTTGCTTTGATATCTGCGAAGTTGCTTATGCTTAATCGTAGCCGAAATGTGTTTATTAGAAAACAGGAGCGGAAGAAACTTCTTGAGAGGAATTTATAAAAGTTGCCATGATTCAGAATAGCATGATGAATTACAACCAGCCACTCCTTTGTTTGCAGACGAGCAATAATTTTCTAGGTGTTTATATTATATAAAACAATGCCATGTTTATGTCATCAGGACTTTTATGTAACGAGCAGAGCATTGCATTGTATGTTTATGTCACGCCTAATCTGTAAGATACAGCATAACATGATTATGAAACATAAATAATGAAAATTCCCACCCTCTGGACTCCAGATCTGAAATGGTTTAGCCAGGCGCCAAATCTGCAATCATGCATGAATCTGTATATTGTCAAAATGGGCTTAAATTCGAGGCTGAACGAAACTTGCACAGAACCCACTTTCACTTTAGGGCTCCAGCTCCATTATCATTTGAAAATAAAAGGTTAAACTCACCGGGATGCCATGAATAGGCATAATAAGCATGGGAGAGCAATGAGGTTAGCAAAGACAGCTAATACTCTGACTTACATGCTGGACGATATTAGAACTTGTCTGAAACATTGTTCTAATCTCTCCATGTGCCCTTGCATGCCAACGGGTTTATGAGACCTGATTTTGTAGCAATAAATGCCAGATCTGATTATCCGTGGTACCATATGCATCCAAACATACCTTTAATTACTACTACTCCACATCGTGCCTGCCCAAATGTGTGCGACTGCTCTAATACTACAACTTGCATTCACTTGAAACAACTGTTATTAGCCTTCACTCACTATTAGTTGCAAGTGGTCTCTTTATATTTATTTTTAATGAATAATTATTATAATAGCGGTTTCTCCTACTACCAAGTTGTGTTTTTTTCTGGGATTTAAAGTTTAATATCCTTTGACATGGAAAATTTAGTCAGATTAATTTATTCAAAAAATCTCCAATCAATGCAATATGTTCATTACTAAACCAACTTCTTATCCTTGACCAAGAAAAATAAACCACCTTCTTATCGATGTATTCTCTTTGTTTTTCATTTGATTAAATCCATTGGCATTCAGGTATTTTTCTGCATTCCATTTTCGAATTCGAAACTGCAAAATTATTTCATGCATCGAATTTTAAAATTTTTCCATATTTAGGACTCAGAACTCAAAATTGTTGATTGAGGAAGAAAGAACTGGTATTGCTCCACCATCTATTATTCATTTTTATGTATGTCGGGATATATAATCATTGAGAGGGCAACACATCATGAAAGCTCACATTGCCAAGCACAAACATTTTATCTACAGAGACTGGCCAATTATGCAATTGACTTGTGAAAACACCCATAGATTTGCATAATTGACCGCCCACGGTAGCTAGCTCGTGATGTTCCATGCAGAAATTTAATAATATGCATTTGAATTGGAAGTAGTATTGGTGTTAGTGTTATCCATAATAGGGTACGGTTGGTACAGTATTTTGTGTTAGATGACAGCTTGCTGATCAGTTGGTATGGTGTGATGAGGGACGTCTGTGATTGACCTTCACTAAAAAAACCCATTTCTGGGTAGACCTTTTAACTGCCAATTTGATCTCCTACCAAATTTCAATTGAAAAATTAGTTAATTCTCATATGTACACGTTTTTGTGCAAGTAAAATTATAAATATGGATCGTCAAGTAGAGGTGTGTGCATGTGGTGGCTAAACAATGGACAGATCATTTATCAGTGCTCATCAGACCCTAATTATCTACGTAGAGCAGTTCTTAAGGCCTGGATTAATTAAGCCCGTTCTAACAGTTTGATATTTCTACATAGTATACATATCTTTGATCGTATTTTTGTTTTGAGAAATCTAAAATTTAGCCCTCTTTTTTTTTTTGATAATAGGAATCCAACTCTAAATCTCGAGGTTTTTATGTTCACTTAATTGGATTGCTAATCATTAAAACTCATTTGCATATAGTATGCATTAGGAATATATATGATCTCTCTTACCACTTCTCCCCTTCAATTATTTGTTTGATCTATTATTTTGGATTTTGGCACAATCATTAATGGCCTAATGGGGAAGATTAAATTAATGGAAACACGATCAATTAGTACGTATATACAAAACTTGTACAACAAATACAGTACTAAACATGTTTGCGTTTTGTTGATCAATCATTTCATGTGTTATCCCATCTGGTTTCAAGCAAAACAAGGGGAATATGTATATATACATGGGTGTTGATGTTGCATAATTAAGCATGTTTTGCACGAAAGCAGACATGGCCGGTACAGTACTGATCAGTTCAACCACTTGGAATGCTTTGTTACTTAATTAGACGTGTATGAAAATTAATAATTATAAGCAACATGTACTTTAGATGTACTAATTAAATGTAAATTAAGGCCTGCCTAGCGTGGAATATATACGTATCATGCATGGCACCGTGTGTGAAGTGCTTGACCTTGGAAAACTGCTGCATATTTTCTTGCACATATCACATTAGCAAAGTCAACCTCATCAAACCCAACTTGAAGTTTACTAGTACTAAATTTCATGACGCCTATTTAATAAAGAATGTCAAGCACCATAGAGCACACTATGAGAGAAAAAGTCAGTACTACTTGTTTTAAGGAGTGGAGAGGTGGGATTAGTTGAGCGTGTGAATCAAGTTGATATATGGGTGGGTATGAATCAATTAGTGTAAGGCCTCATATGGAATTACGGTAGATGGAGTGTTTCGGTGCGTTTTGTTTTATCTTTATGGTTTCAATTACATTTATTCGTGTTTCGTAAGTACTAAATTCACCGATTGACTTTGCAAACAGAAGTTAAATCTTTTACTTTGGTTCAGAAGTTTATCATTAGACTACAAATATAAATCATCATAAGCTAATTTAATTTTATGGCGCACTCAAAAAATATCGTTAGTATGTCGTGTGAGACCATTAACTTGAATTCTTAACTAAGAAGCCTTCGTGTCGGAAAATGTGGGTAGGAGTTTTGAAACACTAGGATGGCGAAAAATTCGACTGTAAATGGTTGAGATTTGAGTCCAAGGTGTCATAGTCAAACTATTTTTTGATTAATTGGGATGCTACCACTTGCCAACACCATTACCAAGGTTGAAAGATTTGTCAACAATAAGAATTTAAAGTTGCAACGGGGAAAAAAAAAGAAAAAAGAAAGATCGTGTGGCTGACCTTTTCTTTACTTCTGAAAATGATCTCTCTTTATCCGCTCGCTTTTTCTGTTCTTTTTGGGTCTCCTTTTTGGACAATTGACTTAAATAAAAAACTTGCCTTACAAGCTGTACCCAAATGCCCCAACAAACTTGCTTGACAAGTTCTTGGTTGCCTGAGCTTGACAATTTCTTCTGCCAAGCCACACAATAGTGCGGAAAACTTGGGTTGAAAACTCGAAACCCAACTCAACTTAATCGATATATTAGAAATTTTAAATCAAGAAAATCTATTTCTTCTTTAATTGAATCGAACCAACCAAACAAGAATTTGCAGTTTTTACTGAAAATCAAATCTTTTACACATTTTTTATCTTTAAGTTGAATATTATAATCACTAAAACCATATTGCCCCTTTTTTTATATTGGACCATGAAAAATTAATTATGGAAAATGAAATTCGATCGTGTTGTATCTGGTCGAAAATAAAATTTCCCTTACTTTGGAATTTGAAACTCAAACAAAAAATAAGTGTAGTCAAAATAAATGCTAATTCTCCTTTATTTTCAAATAAAAAAAATAAGTGTACATGTCCAAATTAAATGTTTGTTTGTTGTATAGGAAAAGAAATAGAAAGAGCGCACCGCTTTTTAAGTGCAGATTAACTTTATAACAAATTAATATGCACCAAACAAATAAAAATCAGAAAGCAAATATAATTGCCATTTCAAAACTAGCTAGGCTAGGGGAGACCAAATATTGTTAAAAAAATAATTCAAATGAATTAGTCATAAATATTTACATATAGTAAAAGAAATCGGCGCTTTTTTAGTCTCAAGTCCTAATAAAACAATTAATTAATGACAAAAAGTTGGACCCAAGAGTCTCCTTGATACATAAGTTAAGAAATGAACCTCACACTGCAAAATCATGGAGTCAAAGGTCCGGACCCTGACCATTGCTAACCCATAAGGACCGACACCTTTTCCTTTTTTTTTTGCATCCTGCAATGAGTTTCGGCCTATTCTCGGACTAGATCACATCATCACTCACCCTGCTTCCTTTTTTTACACGTACACCTCCCTGTTATATATCAGTTTCAATATATCAATCAACCCAAATGCTTGTTTTTCATAATATTCTATGAAATTAAAGGAAACAAAAACCATATTGAAACCAATGTGAAGAGTGAAATGGAGGTATGTAGGGAAACATGGACGGTGATGATAATTGGGATGTGATTGTTGATTGGTTCAGTAGACGCCAATGCCATACCTGTTCTTGGTTGGAAAATAACCTTTGTGGGTCCAATTGTTGAACCGTTTTCTCGTCTGTGAAGTGACTATGTAAGTGCATACTTCAAGTACGTACCTACCCCCCCCCCCCCCAAAAAGGGTCCAACAAATAAACAAAAATATTCACTCATTTGACCATCTAAATCCTAATTTCTTTTTCTTTTTTGTTGCCAAAAAGTTAATTTGAAGAAACAATATTTATCAAGTAGTTAAAAACATGTACAAGGAAATAAGGGTATAACAGGCAAACAACAACGATATACGAATCAATATTACCAAATTTGACACTATATATGTACATGTAATATATTAGAAAACAATTGAGTTCAAGAGGAAAAAAATAGTATATGTAAGATACAATTATCTAATATAATACTATACACCCGTGAAATATACCAAAAATATATTATATACATATATTCTTTGTTAAAGGTGTATGGAGCCAGGAGAGATCTTGAGACCCCTAGCTACATCCCTAGATATAAATGAGTTAAGTCGTTCATGAACAATTCAATATTCGGTTTGATTATAACTCATTCATGCTCAACTCAATAAGGAAACGAGCCAAAGTTGAACAAATATTAAACTATATATGTAAACAAACCAAGTTTTAATATTCCAAAACTCAACTCAAATGCCGCAAGTTCGATAGTTAACTCATGAGCATGTTTGTTAGTAGGCTCATGAACAAACTCAATAATAACCTTATAAATATTATATGCATTTGGATAGTAAAAATTCACTCTCTTTATTATAATTAACGAGACTCAAGTTCTTATGTCATTTTTACCCTTTTATATTAAAATGTATATTCTTTTAAATTTAAACAATATCATCAGAGAAATCTAATTAATGTTCACTTTTCATATTCGTTACTTAACACAAAATTTAACAAACTTTTAACATAAAGTATTCGACATTATATATGTATTTATAAAAACCATTAAACATGTTTTTTTAAGTCGTAAAGTGATCTCTATTTTTTTATTAGTCAAAAATTAATCTGCCATTTGTTATTTATTATCTGTTAAATTTTATACTTCATGTGACATATATCATAATTATATCATATTATTTATATATAAAATATGACTATACATAGTATAAGTATAACAAAAATAAACTTTTTGTTATATTGTATTGTGATAATATATTTTATAATTATATTATTGTGTTAAAAAATGGTGACCCCTTAACAATACAAGTTTTTTGAGAGAAAAAGTAAGTTATTATTATGGAGAAGACATACAGGGGGGAAGAGAGAGAACGTATCCAGCAAACGTCAACAAAATCCGATGTGTCGTTTGAGTAGTTCTAGAAGAGCTGACGTTTGAGGTAGCATTGTTTGCTGCCACTTTTTGACTATCTCCGTCTTTGTCGTCGGTGCCGTTTTTGGTATTAAATTTTGGGGTGAAGCTAAAAGCGCGTCTTTTTCTTTCAGCCGAGTATCCTTTGGTGTGGTGTGGTGTGAGTGATACTCAAAGCCTCGCACACTCACACTTGTCTTTGGGTAGCTGTCTCTATTTAATTCCCTCTCGTCCTCTCCGGCTATGCTCTGCCGTTACTCTCTACTTTCCTCTCCCCACAACCTCCACTTTTTGTTTGCTACTAATTTTCTTTTTCCCTCTCAAATTACTCCCTCCACCTCAATTTTATCCTACTAAACACTTTACACCACAATTACAAAATGATAATTTTAATAGTTAAGTTTATCTAATTTTATAGTTTTTTTTTCAATTATACTCTTATAATTTTTTAAGAAGAAAAATAAAAGAATATCTATATTTTAGGACACCCAAAATAAAATGTGTGTCTATAAAATTTTAAAAAATGGAGTATAAATTTATTGAAAATAATAATAATAATAATAATTTAATATTATATCATATTACCTCTATTTAAGTAGATAGAAAATTATGTTTATTGAGTATATATTAATAATAATAACAATAATGAGGTACGTAATAAAGCAAACAAGTCTATTCGTGAGATGGAGGAGATATATATTATTATTATTATAATTTAATATCAAGTATCGATTTAAGCAATTTGAGATTCAATTTTTTCTTTTTCATGTAAGCTCATTAATTTGCTACGCGTTTGGTAGTTTGTTGGATAATCCAATGTGGCATTTCAGGTTCGGTGGCCATCCTTCATTCAAAGTTCTGATTATGTTGTGCACTTTGCAATTTAACTTTAAAAACCAAAAAGTAAAAAGTGTCGAACCTAATAACGTTTGTTTAATTAAAAGTATTTAATCAACTAGAATGTCGCAACTTACACACATTCAACTGACTAATCATGCCTTAATCTTTGTTTAAATAATAGAAAGGCTGAAATTATGCGATGGATAAAGAAAGATATGCAACTTAATATGATCATCATTAGTCACCACCGCGACTTGTCGTTTTTGTCATCCTAATTAGTAATTATGCCTCTACGTAATGGTTCATAGATAAGACTTGATTTCTCTTCGTTTATTTAATTGATTAGTTGCTTCTCTATGTCAAGCACATTCTGTCTTCTGCAACAAATGGAATATTAATTGTTGGTGCCTCCAATAATTACAGTATAACCTTTTTGTATATTCTCTTGCTTCATATTCGCATATGGAATAACTAGATTTCGTTCATGTAACCAAACCAAAATTTATTAAGTAATTGTAATTCATTTTTCTAAAAATCGGTTATAGTTGCACTTCTCTAAATTAGATCTAAAAATTTCAACCCATCAAATGATATTGTATGTTGAATCTAGACCTAAATCCAAATTTTGAGAGACTATAAATAGTTCAGAGATTTGGTAAGTATATAATTGGACGCTGTACGAAACTATTGACACAAAATAGGTTTTTATGTTATCTTAAATTTGAGGTTAATTCTCCTCCCCATATTTTTGTTGAAAAAAGTGGTTCGGCCATGACGGGTGAACCAAACACCTCGACCATGGACCGAGACCAATTGAAAAACCCAATTGAGGAGAATCAAACTCGGTTAGTCAAGGTGTGAATCAGGACGTGAATCAAGGTCAATTGACAAGCCCAATTGACTTAGGGATGAAATGGGCCGGTTGGACCCATTAGGCCTGTTAGCCCGTTAGAGGCTTATATAAGGAGTTTTGCTCCTTCCTCTCGTTGAGAACACCAACACACATACAAAGAGAGAAAGAGAGCTCTCAACCGAGAGAGAGAGAGGTTCGACCTCCTGTCTCGAGTCCTACACAGATCACGTGTGGCATCTAGACTGTGAAATAGTCGAGCACTCTCGTTGACATTTCAACTGTGGTTTGCTCGCAAGACCAACATAAAAATGGTCATGCTCCGCTGCAAGCTTTCACTCGAATCGAGGTTAGTAAGTCGAACCTATTTATTATATTGTTCATTAGTTAAACCTGTATAGGATTCCTTCATTGGTATCAGAGCCAACACGAGTTTTTCGAATATGTTTCAAAAATATTGTTGGTCTCTGTCTAGGATGCCTACTATGATTTTTTGGTATTCGACTTTCTGTCTCAAACGTCGTTTTTTGTTCGAGTCCGTCCGGAGTCGAATTTTGAAAATTAGAATTTTGAAATTTCGACAAAATATTTGAGATCAGCGACCTTGAAAATGTTATCTGTAAAAATTTCATTGCAAAATTCCATCAGGAATGTTGTCAAATC
>CAODLS010189663.1:0-14448 GCA_948243855.1 Flueggea neowawraea | reverse complement strand
AAAATTGCCTTTGAATTATATTATACACTATTGTTTGTATAGGATTGCAATTCATAAGAACTATATTAGTATAATTTTTTCTAAGTTGAATTGTCAAATTTCATATGCTAAATAAATTGTTAAATTATAAAACTTGAAATTTTTTGCATGTAATACACAATATAAATTGTTCATGTCACATTACATATTTATAATATAAAAGTACAATAAAAGGTATGTAATATTTAGTATATAAAAGTATATTCTTGTCTAAATAAGCCCCAGTTCGAGCTCCTACAAGAGTTTCTTCGCGAGCTTGTTCACGAACCACTAATTCGAGTTTCTCGTGAGTTTCACGAGCCGAGTTTCGGCATGTTCGATCTTAGCTCGTTAAGAAAAACGAGCCTAGAATATTGTTCGAGCTTGGGCTTGTTTACTAACAAGCCGACCTCAAACGAGTTTATATCGAGCTCGAGCTCAAGTAGTTCGACTCGTTTACAACCCTAATTTTAGGGACAATGGTAACCAAATGTTACATACTACCGCCTCTCCTGAAACCCAACTTTGTCATTCAAAAGTTTCAACCAACATGATTAACTTAATTTTCATTTTTGGAGTACTAGGTGAGAATTATGTTCTTGTTTTTCTTACTCTTAGTTCATGCAAAAACAAAAAACAACTCACAAAGTTTCTGCATGTTATTTGCAGGCAACATCACAACAAGGCTGATCTACATATCTCCAGTGTTAGTAAAATCAGTTAAACTTCTTTTTCCAGTATATTTATTGAAAAACGCTGCTCGGACCAAAAATAGAAAGAAAGATTGACATGTTTATTTAGAAGTGCGATATACTTGAAATAATGAATATGCAGTTTCAATATTCCGTTAACAGACAAACTCGCTATAAGATGCAAAAGGTTGTAATTGAAATATATGTATAATTGTTGAATCATTTGCATTATTAACTGAATTATGATAGTAGTATTGAGAATCTGATATTTGTGTTTCAGGCCGACATTTTGGAGAATTGAGAAGAACAAATCAACTGAAGATTTTGAAAGCATTCCTTACATTTCTAAATTACTGAATGCAAATTGGTGCGTTTACTATGGAATCTTAGAAGCTTCAGAAGGCTCAGCTCAGGAAGAGTGAAGACTAGTCTAAATTTGATGGCAAATAAAGATTTATTGTCATGAAACAATAAGCTTCGGGGTTATATGTAAATAAGCTTCGTTATCTGAATCACCAGTTATTGTCATCTCTCAGGTGTGAATATCAGTATTGGATCCATCAGAAATCGAATCCTCAACCAATGCCGGAGAAATTTCAGTACCAGTAGACTATAATACTATTGGTTAGAACCTCGATTTCACTAGCTTAAGATTACATATCAGTTTTGATTGGTAAGAAAGTTGATAATCCTGTTACAACAGTAAAGCATTAAGTTGATTCATTTGAATCATGTGACATAAAAAAAATGCAGAATCAAATTTATTAACAGATTGCCAGCTGCAGTAGCAAACTAGGATTCATGTGATATTTTCTTGTCAATAGAAGGTACAAATTTTTAATTTTGGACGAACAGTCTTGCTTCCAACGTTAACTTAATCCATTTTTCCACGTTACTGGTAAAAGCAACCCCAACTCTTCTAGTCACCAAGACTAATATATAGCTTGTTTGTAACCAAACAAATAGATTAATAAATGAGGAAAAAGTATGTTCACAAGACTTGAGTCTTGAAAATGTCACAAGAAAACAAAAACATCAAAGCTTTTTTAATGCAGAATGACTAAACTGATAATGATATAAAATTCAACGCTACGTTGAAAGAACCTCTCTATACTAAAACAGAACAAGAAACCTCATCATGGCAAGCTTGAGTTTGTTTGTTGGAATAATAGGTGAGGACTCTTGTTCTTTAATCTTTTTCCAAGTTCATATGCACAAAATTTTTAGTTTTTAACAATTAAATTGTTGATTGATTCTGAAATTTTCTCCGTCTGATGTTGTCAAGGCAGGCTTGAGGCACAAGGGGCACCGCCTGGTGCACCTTGCATGTTTAAAGGCGGGCGCTGTCACTCAAGAGCGCGCCTTATCACTGAGGCACGGACTTGAATGACTTCCCAAGGCGTGCCTCTGGTAACAGAATCTCGGACGATGAGAGCTTCTGATTAGTGATTATGGGAAAAAAAAACTCTTTAAGCTTTATTTTTCCCACATATGATGGAAATTTTCAGGTAATATCATCTCAGTGTTGCTCTTTCTGTCTCCAGTGTAAGTGACATCCATAAGTAAGAATATACTGGCAATGTGAGATGCAACAACTTGTTAAATTTAATAGTAGTGAGTTTTGGTTGCAGAGGAACATTTCTGCATATTGTGAAGTATCGATCAACAGAAGAATTTGAGAGTCTGCCTTACAACTCCACATTGTTGAGCTCATCTTTATGGACTTACTACGGACTCAAAAAGTCAGGAGAAACACTAGTGGCCACTGTCAATGGATTTGGTGTTGCTGTTGAGATCATTTATATCATCCTGTTCCTAGTTTTTGCACCTCCAAAAGTCAGGGTAAGTTACACAAGACCACCATCAACATCATTTATGACAGGTAGTAATAGTTTTGCAATTTTGATTATGAACTTAGATTACTGTATATCATTTGGCTATAATTTTTGCAGGCTAAGACTGCAACACTTGCTGGGTATCTTGGATGTGGGGTTTGTTGCAGCAACAATTTTGACGACTCGATTATTGTTAGATGAAGATGTGCAGGTTGGTATAATAGGGTTATTGGGTGCAGGACTCAACATTGTCATGTATGGTTCTCCCTTTGCGGACATTGTAAGATACTCTTCTATAAACCTTTTTCTTTTCCTATAACTCTTAGAAATAAAAGACTTCGACTTCTTAGCGGTAGAGAAAACATTACTGACCTACTCACATATTATACTTACTACATAGTTGAATAGTCAAGTTTCACTCTTTCTACGTTACAAATTATCCATATTTTGTTTTGTATATACTTTTTGATCAGTGTGGTCCGTATATATGAGAATTCATGAATTAATTTATTATAATTTTGAGGCAGAAAACAGTGGTGACGACTAAAAGTTTGGAGTATATGCCATTCTTTCTCTCATTTTTCATTTTCTTGAATGGAGGTGTTTGGACTTTCTATGCTTTGCTCATGAAAGATTGGTTTCTTGGAGTAAGTTCGTCCTCATCTTCTTCACAATCATCACCAAATATGCAATATTTTATATAATTGTTTCTAATTATAGCTCCAAATTACTTTTCTTTTTGGGTTAATAGAATGGAATATTTGCAAATCATGGCTTAATGGATATATTAAATGATAATTAATATTTATTTTTGAACGTCATACGTAAATGTTTGTGTATATCTTCTTAGTTGGCAAGAATCATTCTTGTGACGTAGAAAATTTTAAAAATTTTGGATGGAATTTACAAAATTATTTTTTGTTTTAAATTAGTGATTTATAACAAAATTTTGTATGCTAATTCTGGTTTTGGTTACAAGATGACTATTAATACTTGTTAAGAGCCAAATAAGTGGAAGAAATATCTACAAGGCCAGCTTGAGCTTATAAAAATGTACAAGATAATATTTCATATTTGTTAGTTTAGAAACATCTCCTGGGTCCAGCATTATCCCATTTTGATGAACATGTCCATTATAGCTTGATTAGGTATAACAGGGGCCATGCAAGTCCCCACTCTCTGGCAATAACTTGATCATTAATTCAGCATGGATTAGACAGATAAGTACAACATTGATTAGGTATTCATGAATTCAAGATCCTTTAGTTATCCATTAATTAAGGAAAACAACAAAACATTCAACTCATGAGAGCAATTGATTAAACCTTACATGTGTGAGATTAAGTAACATCAATCTCAATTTCAATATTAATAGATTGATGAGTACAAGTTGATGGTAGTCGACAGATATTTAGGATCTGTTTAGTTATAGAAATTTTCTATTTTTTCTAGAAAAATAAAAAACAAAAATATAAAATATAAAATTTATTCATACAACATTAAAATTTTTCATTGTTTTCTATATTATTTTTTTTAAAAAAAAACAGAAAATAAAAAATAAGAAACAAAAAACTGTTTTCTCAACTAAAGTTAACCTTAAATTGTATCCTAAAAAATACAGATAATGATAGGTCTTTTAGGACTGAAATATTTATTTGTAAGCCATCTCTCAAATATATAATTTTAGATATGTCCTATATCTTAACCAAAAAATAAAGAACCGTCCCACATACATGTATAACGTCACTGGTAATGAAATTCTCTTCGATACTGAAACATCGAGATTACAATTTTATTAGGAGCAAATAAAGACTTGATAAAGAAAAAAAAAATATGCATGCATGCACAACTATGATAGCGCAATGACCCAGGGTTGGGTATGACGGTTGGGTCTTTGTTTTTACCTGGGGAATTTCAACTTCAATTCTCGAGAGAAATAAGAGAATTTATATTTTAGGCTTTAGTTCGCACCTATCTTTGAAAAACAAAAAAAAACTAAGATAATGCAAGACTTTCTTTGTAGGTACCTAATGGATTTGGCTTAGTTCTTGGGGTAGCTCAGATTATCGTATATGCAATATATTGGAGGCCCAACTCATCAAAGACAGTGCAAATCCACAAAATTACATGGAGCAAGGCTTCTTGCATTTCAGCACTCCAGTTGCGGAAAACAACGAGGGATGATGCCTCTAATTCCATTCCACGAACCTCTTACAAAAGAGGAAGCTTGAATTTTTTTATTTTTATGTACAGAGGTAGATTGAAATATTGTTTAAATAAATTTCCTTTATTTTATAGAAGGTTCAATCGATCATGCTGTAAAATAAAGGAAATTTTCCTTCCGAGCAAATTAAATTCACAAAAATTTATGTTAAATACCAAAAGCATCAATAGTGGGGAGTTAGTACCCACATTTTCTAACACAAACAATCTTTTCCCATTAAGAGAAGGTTGATCTTTGTCCAACGGTCGGACACCGACCGTTGGCCACAATTTTCAATTTTTTTTTATTTTTTGCTTCTTTTCTTTTGTTTCTTTGTTTTCATTTATTTTCTTTTCTTTTCCTTCTCGTTTTTATTCTTTTCTTTTCTTTGTTTTTAATAATTCAATTTTTATTTTATATATTTTTAAAATATTATTTTAAATTAAATAATAATTCACTCAAAATATTTATGTGAACATTTTGGTTACATTTATGTGTAATATTTTTTATTAATATTTAGACATTACTATAATTTTTTATTAATGAATTTTATTTTTAATTCTTAATTTTTAATTTTTGAGTTAAATTATATTTTAAATATTTATTCAATCAATCATTAAATTTTATGTTACTAAAAATAAATATTTAATTAAATAATTATTAAAATAAATATTATATACTATAATTCTTAAAATAATATTTTTAATTCAAATATTAAATCACAAAATATTTATGTAAAATAAATATTTTTTTATTATAATTTAAATGTTATAAATAAATAAAATAATGAGTAAAATAATTGTGGATCCCAATGAAAAGTTAACATATTCGAGAGAGATAGTTTATTAAATGAAAAATTAGTGAATTATTGATATAGTAGACTTATTAAACTCAAAATAGGTTAGTGCATTAGAGATGATCTAAATAAAAATTTCTTTTACATTCACTAAAGACACATAATTACTAAAAGAGTCGTTACCAAGTCCAGTATTTAGTATATTGATAAGAAGGAGATTTTAGTTGTTAAAAAGATAAAACCGATTATAAACTGACGAAAACTTAGAGTATAAAAAACTTATTGAAAAAACTCTAGTATTAAATCGTCATGAATTCGATTTTTGGTGAAAGAAAATAAATGGTTTATCAGTAAAAACCTTCACGAAAATATATTTTAATTTTCAGAATCACCTTCTAAAATTCTAAAATTAAAATGAATTAGAAAGAGGGATGTTTTTTTCCTTGCAATAAAAAAAAAGGTTGTCGATGTTTTGATTTGGACATGCAAAATGTTGTATTAATCTTATTACGAACTTAAATCATGAGCCTATCTGAGTTCACATCTCTTATAGCCCACCGAGAGTTGACCTCCAAAAGCCAAGCCCACTTACCTTCATCAAGAGGACTTCTTCTACCATAAAACTGGAGTCAAAACAACCCTTCAAGCCAGCCAAATTATTGAGCCCTTTCCTAACTACCATTCCATTTCTTGGTTTCTTTGAAAGTTGAAAGTGAAACGCACACTCACAGATTAACAGATTTTGCGAAACAAGAAAGAAATCCGAGGCATCACAGCAAGATTCCCAACTTACAGAAACAACAACATGCTCTTCCCCAAAACCCACAATCCTTTCTCAATAATTTTTTGCCTGATATTCCTATTTTCACATTTTTTCATGTCATTGTCACATAAAGTTGCAAACTTTATTGATAAAGAGCCATCTGCTTATGAAATGTTGAGCAATTACAACTTCCCTAAAGGAATTCTCCCGAAAGGGGTTATTGGGTATGATCTTGACACAACCACTGGTAAGTTCTCTGCATTCTTGAATGGAAGTTGCAGCTTTTCAATTGAGGGGTCATACCAGTTGAGATACAAGTCAACCATTAAAGGGTACATTTCAAGAGGGAAACTTTCTGGTTTGGAAGGTGTTAGTGTGAAGTTGTTCTTCATATGGGTTGATATTATTGAGGTTTCAAGAAATGGAGATGATCTTGATTTCTCTGTTGGGATTGCTGGTGCCGGATTTCCTGTTGATAACTTTGAGGAGTCTCCACATTGTGGTTGTGGTTTCAATTGTGGTGATGATAGGAAAGTAAGCAAGCTTAGAACTAAATCTTTTGTAGCTTCTTCCTAGAAAGATGTTTGAATCAAAACATTTTCATCATTTGTTTGTTCTCGTTTTGGATCACATTGGTTGATTTGATTATTTGAAATGAGATCAGTTATTATGGATCTTTACTGATTATGGTTTGTTTTACTTGCTTGTCTTGTTGTAATATTATTGTGTACATTATTGTCTGTTGATTGAAATTTCTCGAAACTGTATATGCAAAATTCAGCCCTTTAGTTCTTGCTTTGTGGTTTGGGAACTGTAATGAACTAACGATTATCACTTAAAAATTCTCTCTCGATGAAATTTGATAGTCTTTGACCTTTATTTTAATCTGTTTGTATTTGTTTCTAGTTCAAGATCTGTGACTAGATTAGTTGTTTTTATTGGTAAGTCAGTCTGTAGTTTCTCAAAATTTTCTCATATGTTCATTGGATTACAGAAAGGAAAAAAATATACTTCTACTCATTTGTCAATGACATTTTCGGATTGTGACATCTAATTTAAATTACCTTTATGAAAGCTCAGTGCAACACTGTAGAGTCATTCTTAAATTGGCATCGTTAGTTTGATCAGTGTGTAAGATCTGCTGCTGTTTCTCGGTGTTGTTAGTATCGGGCTGTTGGCATTGGAATGTTTTTTTTCCTTTTCAATAATTATGAACAGTTTGACTTGGAAAGTTTTATGAGCTACTTGTTTGAACTGCTTCCAAAATGTGCCTGTGCTTATCCTCCAACATTCACATTGTATAAGTCTTGCTGAGTGCTAATTCGGGATGTATAGTTGGGAACAAAGGAATTATATGTTACATGCCAAGATTTCTGTTTCCCTTTTTGTTTATAAGCGTGCAATGTGCATCTGTTATACTTGCTACTTTGTCCTCCTACTGTACCTGAGGAGTATGAAGGATGTGTATTATATGAAGATCGATACAAAATTGACTAGTATCGGTGGAAAGGAAATTCTCTTTTGTGGAAACCTTTATTCTTTAGATGTGCAGAATACTTTTATATATGTATCTCTTTCAGCTTACACTGCATGCCGTGGATGTTAAATTATTATTAGCATTATGTTCGCCGTGCATTATCATAGAAATACTTGTACTGGTAGAAGTTTTCTCCATATTTTGTTGACTTGCATCTGTATGCAGTCTTTTCATTTAGAAAACTAGCATATGCTTTCTCTGCAGTGGAGTCTGTTAAGTTTTTGTAGGCTTGTACATGACCTAATTGACCACTCTGCAAGTTCATTATTTGGACTTGATCGTCCGTCTATGTCAAGAGGTAGGTTTAATCCACACTCACCCTCTCTTGAATATTATGGTTGATTAATGTGAAGCTGACGCATCTTTGAAAGATCATGCATATTTCAACTATTTTTGCCTTACCAAGTTTGCAGATGAGAAAACAAGATGACAAGTTGAGCGATAACTGGAAACTTCTAGCTTTGTCACCATTGTTTTGCATTGTCAGGATGAGTTGTTAGAGAGGTATCCGGGAGATAATTCAGTTTCAATGTCAAACAAATGTCAGCAACCGACAGAATGTAGGTACTAGAAGTTGTTGACACAACAAAATCACTGGAAATTTCCCTTAATTTCTTGGGTTGGATACCAATTGAAAAGGAAATTACTTTTTTCTTTTTACTTAGCCAAATGAGGGTGTGAAGTCAATATCTTACCTTTCCTAATACGATATATGGCCTTTGCTGAATTCATGAAGCTATAAAGTCCACAAAGTTGACTTGTTTTTTGCAGAAATTGACATTGTTGTGTCTACGAGCCTAATAGGATTGAAGTCATCTCGAACTTTGTTTATACCATGGGGATTAGTTTCCATCCATTTTAACATTTGGTATAGCACACCAGAGGAATTCTGAAGTTTGCTTATATGCGTTGCAATAGTTTAATTCTGATAGTGACACCCATGTTCATGTCCTTTAATGTTGAGATGTTTGTTATCTAGGAAAACTAAACAGTTCAATGATTAATAAGTATTTTAAAATAAAAACTTGAAGATACTAAACTTAATAATGGATGATGATGATGCCTTAAAGCCTTTACAGACAGCTGATAATGTGATGAAAGCTCTAAGATTTGTTTAGCACATACAGCACATACAACATTGGACATGTTTTCAGTATAGCATATTAATATAGTATAGTTTTTTATTTTTGTATTATTAAAAATATTATATTTGCTGTCTGTTGGATGATACTCTTGCTTAACTTTTTAGAGTCCATAGTAACTATTGAACTAATTTATTGGTTAAACTTGTTTACTTGACTAATAGGTTTGTAACTCATTGGTATATAATCGTTTTTAGCACTAAACGATCCCCATTTTTTTTGTAATCATTGCTTGTGAAATTTGAACTTAGTATTTAGCCTACAGTCATAGCTCGCTTATTAGTTGAGCTAATCCTTATGGGTTAGGTGGTGAGTTTAACTGAGCAAATAAAATGAATTGTTAAAACTATCCATGCCTGGCCTGAGTAGATTAACAATAAAATGGAGGCTTTGATGAGAATACGAGCACAAACATTTATAACATGACAAAGTTGATTTCAAAAGAGTACTAAACATACAAAACGCGACATGGCATCGCAGACAAGAATTGCCTAACAACAATAAATATATAAGAAAAGAATATCAACTGTAATAGCATGGTGTGTGAGCTTGACAGGTAGACCATAAATTACAGTTATGTTACTAACAGACTTTTCAAAATACACGCTTTTATGTCCTCAATTGCAAATTCTCTCTCTCTCCTCCTTTAGATTTGAAAGTTTCAACCTCCTTATATTGAATCTTAGAGAGAGAAAACCATACAGAATAATAAACAAATAAATAAAAAAAGACAAGTGAAAATGACAACTACCCATGTCCAGTTTGTGTTTCTCTCATCATTTCATGTCTGAAAGATCAAATATTTATCTTGATCACCCACCTCTCTGTCATTCTTCCTCTTTATCTGTTCCTTCAAAGCTATAAAACAAAGCCTTTTTTCTTTTCTTTAATAAAGTTTTGATCTTTCTTCGTTTCATTGCAAATTGGATGTTTAAAACCTTGGTGGTTTCTTTAGATAAGGGGAAAAATTGTTGAATTTGGGAATTTCAGAGAGAGAGAGACAAAATGATGATGATGACAATGGAGGGGATGATGGATAAGGGAGTGTTGGATGATATAATAAGGAGGCTATTGGAGGGGAAAGAAGGGAAGCAAGTGCAACTATCGGAGATAGAGATCCGTCAATTATGTGTTAATGCGAGACAAATCTTCCTCTCTCAGCCTAATCTTCTCGAGATTAAAGCTCCAATTCGCATCTGTGGTTAGCACTTTGTTCTTGACGTTATTGCTGAAATTTTTCACTCTTTATATATGATTCTTTGTGGATATCTTTTAATCTTTGTGTGTGAAACTTGTAGGAATAGGTTTCACAAAGTTTCTTGCTTTTTCGATGATTTAGGGATTTATGGTGTGGTTGATTTTGAAAATGAAACAATATAAATATCTGAGTTTTTGTTGATAAATGATTTGCTATTGAAGGTGTAAGGTATTGTAACCTAATTATTGATTAACTGAAAGGGTCGTTGATTTTGGTTGAACTATGGTGTTTGATTATTAATGTGTGCCTATTTTTGTCAGCTAACCAATTTCTCAATTCAATCACAAAAGAAATTAATAGTGTGAGGCTTCAGCAAGTATGGATTATCGGATTCCTGTAAATGTTGAGTCTAATGTTTGCTTCTAGATATATTGAATTATGGCGATTGGCATTTTCGAGTCATCATTTGCCAATCATGCACTGGTTTCCGCTAATACTGGAATTCTCAGAATGTGGTTAAAAATTGGGACTGGTGTATGTTTGCAGGAAGAAAGTGGTTCGAAGTTAACCCTAGTGATGATCAATAATTATAATCTGTTCTTTTCTTCATGTAAGGATATTGCTTTCCAATTGCAATGGCCAACATGAATGAATTGTGCCTTCAAAATTGGAGCAAGTGTGTTGGTAGTGTTTGCGCCTTTCTTTCGTTTTGTTCATTTGCAGTTATCTTTGCTTCCTGTTACAGGTGATGTACATGGACAGTATCAAGACCTTCTAAGGCTATTTGAATATGGTGGCTACCCTCCTGCTACAAACTATCTCTTTCTCGGAGACTATGTTGATCGAGGCAAGCAAAGTTTGGAGACAATATGTCTACTTCTGGCCTACAAAATTAGATATCCAGACAAAATTTATCTTTTGCGAGGAAACCATGAGGATGCAAAGATCAATCGCATATATGGATTCTACGATGAGTGTAAAAGGAGATTTAATGTTAGGCTTTGGAAGATTTTTACAGATTGCTTTAATTGTTTGCCAGTGGCTGCACTTATTGATGGGAAGATATTTTGCATGCACGGTGGCTTGTCTCCAGAGTTGGAAAATCCAAACCAAATAAATGAAATTTCAAGGCCTACTGAAATTCCAGATAATGGTCTCCTTTGCGATTTGCTTTGGTCTGATCCTGATCCCAACGTTGAGGGTTGGGCAGATAGTGATAGAGGTGTATCGTGCACCTTTGGACCTGACAGAGTTGCCGAGTTTTTGGATAAAAATGACCTTGACTTGATCTGCCGAGGCCACCAGGTGAGCTAATTCATTTTTTCACTAAGCTTTTATTAATCAAGAAGGGCAAAATTAGATTCATTAGAAGCTATTTTTAGGTTCTATGTATTTGTTCTATTCGTTCGTTAATCTGATAGATTCGAAATAGGATGCAATCTCTCGCGAAATGCAGAAAGGATGCCATGACTGAGGAATATATGGCTAATTATTTGGTAGATGGATGTAAACTCTTGGTTAAGATTTGTTTTGTGACTGTGTCCATGAGAAGCTTCTCTCTACCTTGGAACTGATAGAGGGTGATTATGTTTTCTATATATTAATCTTTTGCCTAAAACTTAACTTCCAATCTAATTTTTTGAATTGCTTTTTTGAGATATGTTTTCACCAGTCACAATCTTCCAGCTATTGTGAAACTAGTAACATCACCAAACCAGTTAGATAATGTAATAATGTATGCCCTTGTATGAATTGATGGACACTTAGTTTTGCTTGCATCCTGAACATGTATAGATGCACGTATGTTTTCGGTATTATCGACATCCTGAAACTGCTTGATCAGAAGTCCAGATTAAGATTTATGTGTTATTTTTCCAGGTGGTGGAGGATGGATATGAGTTCTTTGCAAAAAGAAGATTAGTCACAATATTTTCGGCTCCAAACTACGGCGGTGAATTCGACAATGCAGGTGCTCTATTAAGTGTAGATGAATCTCTAGTTTGTTCTTTTGAGATATTGAAACCAGCTGCTTCAGCAAGCAGTTCCAAGTTGCCCCTCAAAAAGGTATCACCTCACTGTTTTATAAATCTTCCATTCATTCTGATCTCCTTTTGACAATGTATTTGTTCAAACAGCCTCCTAAATCTGGCAAAATCTAAACCGGAACTGGATGTTCATTCACAGACTCCTGGATTTGGTCAGTAGGGAATGAATCAAGCTCAGTTTGTCTTAGGATTTGAATTTTCTGTTAGAATGTGGGATTGCAATAAGACATCTCACTGAAGAAGTAGCAGATGATTCAACCACAGTTTAAACTACTTGAAGAAATCCGGTTGGCTTGTGCCGTCCCTGCAGGAACTCAAGTCTTTATATTGATTACAGTCGGATAACTCCCAGTTCCCGGTTATTAACATATGATGTTTGTGAGTATTGAATGAGAATAGCCTGCCTTGGTTTTTGTTGAGTGTTGTTCATACAAGTACCGCCTGTACATGTGGTTTTTGTTGCCTATAAAAAATGTTAATTAGCTTACCGTCGCAACATATTCTACATGTTCCCGTTTGAGTAATGTTTGGAGGAAACGACTCCAGTACCATTAAACAAGTTTAACTGATTCATAGCACCTAAACAAACCATTGAATATGAAATAAGCTAAAATAGATTATCAGGATTCAAATGAGCAATCTTTGAATGAAAAATCTGCATTCCTTGCAGTTTCGCTATATTTAACAGAGAAGATCATTCATGGTTACTAAAGCATAATCTCTAATGGCAAAGTCAACACTCCCAACTTTATGGGGTCAGCAATTGTTCAAAAAGGCCTTTGTTGTCTCATATCAAGAAAATAATATCACAGAAAGCACTATCCTCGTTATCAGAAAGGTAATTTGTTCTTGTACACACAGCCTGGTGAACATCATTGTCTATTCTCCACCTCATCAAGCAGATTTTGATGACGAGAAAATATTAGGTTATCTATGTTGAGCAGAGTTGATATAGATAGCTACCTGATACGCGTCAGAATTTAGTGTCGCTTGTTTTGGAATCGACCTGCAACACGACACCATATAGAAAATGAAACAACCGTTCACCTGAAAATTACGACTATTAGTGATCTAAAGAAAGTATTAAAATTGTCTTAAGCTCAACACAATATTCTTCTTCTGTATCAGATTCGTTCAGATAACACAAATGCGTCATCATAGGATTTTGCAATATTTCTCAATAGTTCCATCATTAGTATTCTCTCTTGGCTCTTTAATAGTCCCATTTTTCCATGTCAGCACACGAGAAGTATGAGAAAAAGGAAGAGAGGTCCACAAATAATATTTTGAATCACGGAACCAAATTACTGGCAATGTAAACAGCATCCTGCTAAGTCATTTACTAATCAGAAGAATTCCACTTCTTTCGATTGAAAAACCTAAATAAAAAACAGTAATCACCTTTAATTTTAAATTTCGCAGGATCATGTTTTACGAGGCATTCATCTTCTACTTCCTTTTCTGTTTCCCTGCCTCTCAGAAGGGTTCTGATTCACCTTGCCTTCCAGTCTCCTTGCTGTTCGGTGAATAGCTGCTAGCTTCTGTCGCTGGCTATGGCTCTTCCTTTTGCTACATAAGCAATGAAAGAGATCTATCAGGAGACCATTCGTTAACTCATACTGACACAATTGATAAAAACGGATAAAAGGGATAAGACAACTAAATATATCTATTATTTACTAACTGTAATCCAAACAAGCATTGGATACAAAAGAAAGAAAAAAAAATCAGAGAACACTTCAATCAACTAGGAAATACTCACTAGAGTAGTATTTGTCAGTGCAAGTCACCAAGTAGCAATCAAAACAAAAATAAGTTTGTCACAACCTAATACCACCATTGGATTTATCCTATGCATATTTTGATCTATTAATGGATCTCTCCATGTCGAACCCAACTTATTACAAACTTACCTGGGTCTTTGCATCCATTGAGAAGTATGCCTGAGAGCAAGCTTCATAGACTTTGTGACATAAAGAGGCACAAATAAGAGGTGGCCCGGGCTGAACACCAATACGGGGATCACAAATGGAACATTCCAACAGTTCCCAAAAATGCAAGCACTCTTATCTGGCTTCTCCGGTTGAAGCCAGCCTTCTGATGGAGAGCAAAGCAGGATAAGTCTGAGCTACATCACAGCAAGTCTTCTTACGAAACACCCTGCAAAGCGTCAAATCTTTGGAACCCCTGCTTACCTTCTTTGGAGGTTTTCCTTCAGA
>CAODLS010189645.1:0-23518 GCA_948243855.1 Flueggea neowawraea | reverse complement strand
TTCGTTTTTAATCAACAAGATTTGGAATCAATTTTCAGAACATACCTCGACTTTCTTCATCCAAGAAGTTGCCTTCTGCACTTGCTCGCTCTCCCATCCATTGATCACAGCATCTTCCCTCTTCAACCTGTTATTGATCTTTGCGATTTTCGCGTTCTGCCACGCTGATATCTTAGTCTCTACCTCCTCCTTCTTCACCCTCTGCAGCGACACTTCTCTGTCTGATCCGAACTCGGCCAGTCCAGTGGACGCAACCCTTCTGTTCGATCCCAGCTCGGACGGGTCTAGAGGGTTGTGGTCGGGAACTATAGCCAAAGGGTTCGTTTCTTCCGGAACATCATTATCATCGTCCTCACCAATCCTCGCCAACAGGGTGTTTCCTCCGTGGTTTCCATCGTTGTTGTCCGAAACGTTGTTGATATTAGTGTTACTACTCGTCCCGATTGCCGAGCCTGCAAGTACAAGAGCGTTGAACTCTCTGCTCATGGTGGTGAAGTTCTCACTAGAAGTGCCTTCACTTCCTATAGAGTATGAACGGTGGCTGCCTGTCTCCCAAAGGGCTCGCGCCGCCGGTGGGGGCGGAAGAGGAGGTGTTAGAGCATGGATTTCTCGTATAGGTTCACTTTCTTGATCGTCTTCATGGTGGTGGTGATCGTTAGAGGTGCTTGTGGTCGGTCTTTGAGAGCTTAGCATAGTGATGTTTTTCTTTAGTTATGCTGGTGGAGGTGGTGTTGTGCGTGAAAAGGGAGGAATACAGAGTGATAAGGAAGTGGGATTGGTGAAATAAAAAAGAAAAATTAATGGGTTTGCATCAAAAATATTTGAGAGCAGAGAAATCGGAATGAAAATGGGAGTGGAATTGCAATTAGTATGGTGTAATTAATGTTTGGTTTTTGTTTTGATTGGGGTCAAGCAACGTAATTATGGGGTGTACTTAGTTAATTTGGCAAGGGAATGATCAATTATGTATTTTTGTTGATCGGTAAATGGTCGATTAATTGAAGGGTCGAAGTTGTACTTTTTGGAAATTGAAAAATTAGTTATAAATGTTTTTACGTGCAATAGTGATTTGGCTTAGTTTTGATTGGAAAGGACTTCTCAACTTTGTGAAATCTGCCTACTACCCCTTGCTTTAAGATATTTGCTTGTGCTTCCCTTGTTTTAGGCTATCTTTCAATTCAGTTCAATCTTTGCCCTAAAATGATTTCTATCATTATGTTTTAATAAATGAAGCATGGTGGATAAACCATGCTCAAATAATGTTTCTGGACATAAAAAATGATTTTATATCAGCAATATTTTAGTTTTAGTAGTAATGAGTTTTGATATAACATAAGTTCAACTCATTAAGTTTTGAAGATTACACAAGTTTTATAAAATTTTTGATAGAATTTTTTTTTTTAAAATATACTTAAATTTGATGACAAAGGAGGTCTATATCCATGACGAATTGCCAAGTTTGCCTAATAAGTGGCCCTCATAAATGAACCATAAAGAAAACTCTCTATGTTTAATGAACTTTGAGTTTAATTAATTCGAAATTTAAACATGTGGCTCTAAAATTCTATAAATAGTATTTCTCACTTATCCTTAGGTAAATGGTTGCAAAACCTTGGTTCAAACTACCAATTAACTTGTTTGAGTGCGAACGATCAATCCACGCTCTTATTTTTTTAATTTTGAATGAAAGCCGAAAAATAAAAATCTCAATCTTATAATATTCAATTTCGAACGAAGACCTTAAATTTGAAACTTAAAAGAACCTAAAGGTCTAAAGTTCATAATTCAAAATTGAATATCCTAAAGCCTATTACATAAAGTTTAGAGCTTGAAAAGCACTGCGTAGGAAATATTTTCTCTAACAATAAATTCATTGTGGTATTTTGAACAATACTCAATGTGAAAGGACAAATCTCATTTTCTCCATTTTAAATAATGGATAATTGATAAAATTTTCATTTTCGGAAACCAGTTGATAAAAATTTTCACTCCGTATCTTTTATCGTTTTCTTTTTCATCTAAGCGATTTTATATTTTTCTTCTAAGTGATATTATAGAATTGATCTAAATCTTTGTACTATTTTTGAGATAAAAGTTACTTAATTGATATGAGCGAGACTCACCGTTCGATTTAAGAGAAACTCAATATATGATGATGTTTCTTCATTAAGATTTAATAATAAAAACATCCTACTGCACAACTGTAGGATTAATCTAGTTGAGTTGGTAGTTGTGTGGTGTCACTTAAGTACAAATTCAGCCTAATTGATTCAGTATTTCAAATGGGTTGATTTATTCATTCAAGGAAAGAGCCAAAGAGAGAGAAACACAATTTTCCTATGCTATTATTCGTGATTAATTTTCAAATCTAAATCTAATCATAGAGCGAAATACGCTTCCTTACTTAATTAATTATTATGTGAAAAATGTAATGTTTTAATATCTTGAGCATTAAGATTTATACAGTATTAAACTAAATTGCTTTGAATGATTACTGCAATTAAGTTTTGCAAAATCTATATATATTAATTATTCTCCACCTAAGTATTTTACAAATTTTGACATCACGGTGGTGCTAAACAACTCCAGAGCCTCCGTTATACTCAAACATAATACTCAAACATAAGATTCCTCATCTATTATAGATGTGTCTGCACTAAAAGCCTCAATACTCAAGCATGGAATTGTATGTAATGGAGTTGAACTAACTTTTGACACGTTTAAGTTTGACTAATTTATCAACCAAGCTTTAATTTTTATGAAATTGGCTCATTTACTATATAAGTTAAGTCGAGTTTTAAAATATTTAAATTAGGCTCAAGAGTTATAAACTAAACTTATTTATGAGACATAGCCTACATAAATAATTAATTTTTGTAACTATTCATGATATATCAAAGTCAAATTTATATTATTAAAAAGTTGTATATTTAAGTTTGTTTACAAATCTTTCCGACTAAATTATCACTTATTCAAACTCGATTTATTTACAATTCGAGTTTTAAAATCAATTTAAACTTATTTTTTTTATTAAATCAAACACAAAATTATCTTTGACCGAATTGTAAAAATCGAATTGATCACGAGCACCCTATCCTATTGGATTAGTTACACTCTACAAAAACACCATTGTATATTTTATACCACATGAGTAGTGCGATTTTATTCACTCTCTCTATATATAGACCGCCTTTTAAAATCTACTTGCTTCGTAAACGTATATTCCATATAGGTGACATTACTCACAAAAACCTAAACCATACCTACTTATTCTTCTTTCCTTTGCCTTGCACTTTTATACCTCATTTGTAAATTCGAACTCTCAAATCCACGATATATATAAAAATAAAATTGTGTGAAGACAGTAGCCAGTAGGAGATTGGTCATCAACTTTTGGTGGAGGTGAAAGTTATAGATATTAATTAGAAAAGAACAAATTTTCTTAATAAATGAAGACTTTTTTTTTAATTTTTTCATTAATAATAAGAATTCCGGATTACTTTTACCTAGAAGTATCACTAAATAGTGCCACAGAAATTAATAATAATTTTAACAATTGACATATAGGCGATGATCAAATTAAATAATTAATTATTTTTTTTAGGTTTAAAGACTTAAAAATTATTATAAAAAAATTATATATATGAGATTTCGTCGGTGAAAGAAGTCACAGGATCCTTAGGTCCGTCCCTGCCAATAATGACGCTTACATTTTTTTGATCTTGTAGTTTTTTTGTTAAATGTGACTAATTTAATATATGATTACTTTTTTTATTGACAAAAAAAAGCTGTGAAAATGGTTTCTTCAATAATAATAAAGAATTTTGTGGTAAACACCTTAAATAACCAAAACAAAGAGAATTAATATGCAAAAGTCTCCTATGATTAGCTTTAAAAATTTAGTTAATAGTGTCGGCCAAAAAGGATTATGCGGTTGACCCCACCAAATATTAGGTCGTGGTGGCGAACCCATCACTCACTGCACACGCGTCGCAGTGTACCAATCAAAGTTCTGTAGATGGAGTGCACGTGGCACAATTCTTTCCGACGGGACCCATTATGGGAAGCTACGTGTGCTCTTTCCATGCAGATGAGGACATCGCACCACTAGATTGCTGCCACGTTACTGTGTCGCTTTGGATGAGATTTAGACTTTCGTCTCGGGTTGCCAAGATGCTCACGTCTCACGTGATGATCGATAACGTTTTCTAATTAATGCGACTAATAGACTATTATTATTATTATTATTATTTTTCAAATAGTTAGATACTTGGTTTTAATAATATTAATGTAATGGCTTACTAGCTAGTTGGTTTAGTCCTCTTTTCAAACTTTTTAGTCGCTCATGTCACTATTAAGAAGAATGGAAAAGAAATTGTTAAACAAGGGTGATTCCCAAAGTGGCTTGTCTCGGGATTACGAGCTAGCCCTGAAGGTTGGTATACCAAGTACACCATGGAGCTCGGTGTTTTACCGAAGCAACGAGCTGTTGGGTTGGTGTATCATGACTTATTTAATCACTCATGAGAAGTCATTGGTTGACACATGGTGACATGGCATAGCTTGCAATTTAGGAAGTTCCATAAAGCCACGTGGTACAGTTACCACTATGGCATAGTTCGAACTGCCAAGTATGAAGATAGAGGCCCAAACGGTTGCCGTATGGAACATGGTGCGGATGGTTTTATGTAAAAAGTGGGGAATATGGAGGACGTGGGACAGAAGGTTACTAGACAAAGCTATAAAAAGAAAGAAGCAAGTTTTACAGAAGAACTCTGCATATCAACAATTCATTTATATTTTCATTTATCTTTATCTTTCTTTAATTTAGTCTTAACAATAGCTTTTATTTTCATGCAACATGAAAGTAACAGTAAATTAACAACATATCAACCTCTTAACTGAGTTCAACTTTTTACAAAATCGGGTGGCGAGTTATTCTTTTACATTTCGACTATAAACTTTCAAGTTCTTTCTCGTTTTATACCACTTATCTCCATTGTTTTCAATATTGTACTTTAAACCATTTCATTATACTTTGGACCCTTTATTATACTTTGATAGCTTATATTTAATGAAATTTATACTTATTTGAGCACTCATCTCTAAGTTAAAATCCTAAGCTGCTATGCAATGCGAATTCTTTGACACACATGTCTGCTTTCAAGTGCGATCCGCTCAGGTCAATGAGTCTTGGACACAAAAAGCGGCAAACCAAAATCCTATTAAGTTTTGATGTTGAAAAAAGTTGGAAGCTTTTAAGATTAAGAGATTTTGAAAAAGGGTAATCTCACTTAGCAACAAACACATTGATTAAATAAAATTGAGAAATTGGATAAACTTACTAGAGTAACTCAGCATATTTAGATACAAAGTATCTTCAAATAATTTTATTTATTTTCATTTTTGAATAAAAAATACAACTAAATATATCAAAACAATGCAACTTTGAGGGTTTAAAGACTTGCACAAGATTATAGTTCAAACCTCTTAAAACACAAAATCCTCTTAGACCAATTTTATAGCCTTTCAGAGCGAATAAGATTATTCAAACGGACATGGACTATAAAATAGATGTGGGGTCTGGAAACATTATAGTTAGGACAAAAAAAATGGATCAAAATAAAGATAAGCATCTTCAAATAGAGCCATCTTTAGATACATCTTCAAAAACAAAGAATAATGCCAGATATCAAAATCGAAAACAAAGACAAGAATCTGTAAATACATTGAAACCTAGCTAATAAACACAAACATTTTGTGTTTCCTAAAAAATTATTGAAGAAGGAGATTTGTGGATCTTCGATGTCGAAGAGAGGCGATGACATTGTTAGAATCAAACATTGCATACCACATCTTCCATAAGGACATCCTAGCTCTGGCCCTTGGAAAGTTCAGAGTTTGGCACATCTATCAAGCCATTTGCATCCAAACCCCCTTGTCCCGGTATCCCTCTCGTAATGGTCCTTCTCTTGCCATCGCCGCCATCAACGTCACTATCCTCCCATGAAGC
Organism: Flueggea neowawraea; assembly: GCA_948243855.1. Taxonomy (NCBI): domain Eukaryota; kingdom Viridiplantae; phylum Streptophyta; class Magnoliopsida; order Malpighiales; family Phyllanthaceae; genus Flueggea; species Flueggea neowawraea. Next base: position 17,505 of record CAODLS010189645.1, on the reverse strand, counting down.
AATTGAATTTAATAGTGGGCACGTCGTTCATGATATTGATGTTGTCCTCTATTGTAAGACGACATTTAGTTTGCTCCTTCTCTGATGTTGCAAGTTTGATTTCGACGATTTGTGCATCTTTGTCGGCAAAAAGAGCCTGACAGACAACCGTGACTGGTTTTATGTCCATCTTTGTTATGGGTGACGAGATAAAAGGTGAAGAGAGGTTGAGAGAGAGAGAAAGCGAGTGATCACGTGAGAGAGAGAGAAGTGAAAAGAGAGATTGTTTCTCTAATGTTATGAGTCCATGATCTATCCAAATATGTTCTAAAGATTTACTTTTTGTTTCTTGTGGTGTTGAGAGGACATTTGCATTATTTCTCATCTTTCGTCAAACTTAATTGATGGAATTTTAGATCAAGGACCAAGTCAACTAATTGATGGAATTTTAGCTCAAGGACCAAGTCAACTACTTCTAAAACAGTAAGGATCCAAACTAAAGAATACAATAAACCTCAAAGAGCATTACGTAATTCGCCCGAATTAAAAGTCTGTCAGAAAACAAAATTAATGAACAAAGGGATATTTTTGTCTTTAAACTATGCTTTCTGGGATCCTAGATGCCATGCCATATATCGGCATTGCTGACATGTCTTGCTAGACTTAACTAACCAGGTAAATTCTCATGGACCAAAGAAGCTATTTCTAAAATAGTAAACACCTAATGGAAGAATACATAAAACTTAAGGGATCGTTGGGTAATTCGCAGCCGACGAGTTATCTAATCCAATACTGAGACAACTAAATAACGCCAAACTCGTTTTGGTATTGGGATGCCTATTGGTTTCATCTATCAATCAAAATAGATACTGTGGAGAAGGCGAAATCATTGTCTTCTTGACGCGCTTTATGAAAATTATGTATATGTCCATTTCTTTCCTTCTTTCTTTTTTTGGTCGAAGTCTAGAAAATCCAGTGAAGTGTGTACATTTGGGCAGTGTGTCTATTTCGTAGCCATGTAATGATGTAACAGAAGTGTAGAATAGGGATAGTGGAGTAGAACATGTGTCCACTATTAATAATGTGATTAAGCTTTGTACAGGTGTTTGCCAGTCTATTGGAACAAGGTTTGTGAGAGCGATCCATTTATATTGACAAGCATTTGATTTGAGTTTGTTTATAAAAAATTGCACCTCTGATAGATACAACATAACACCGACAAAGGTTGAAATAAGAACAAACCATCGATAGGGATTGATGCGAGCCAGATTTACCTTAGGCCTTACCTGATATTCTCTTCATCCAACAGTTGGACGATTACCAATGGGCTTGTAGCTCTGTTAGGGAAATTTTGGGCAAGACTAACTTGGGGTTAAAGCATCAAATGAGGTTGACCGCGTTTTATGTGGAATGGATTCGGTGATGTATAGCAGTATTGGACTTAAGGCAACAGAACGGAAAAGTGAAAGGAGAGTTGATGGAGACTGTCCTTGCTGCTCTGCTCCTGTTTGAAAACATCCTGCAATTACCATAATTTTGATCTAAGAAACACTCAATTTGGAAACAAGTTAACTGCAAATCACTGGTATGATCAGGGGAAAGTTTCATACTTGAGAGATCGAACTAGATTTTCAGTGGCTGAAGCCTCTCTTAGAGCCAGCAGAGCTATCTTTTGAGTTGTTTCTCTCTGTTGTGCAGCTTCCTGTTCAACAGAAAAGATTCGTGAACAGAATCTAAATCAGCTTCATAGTAAGGAAGGATAATCTAGAGTTCAAAGCTTGCGAAGTAAGCTCAATTTTCCAGGCAAATTCATGTGTAGACTGGTACTTTTTTCATAGATGGAATTACCAAACTGAGATTGCTGTTCCGAAGTGGACTTTGAGTTGGAGGGATTCTGTACATCACCACCCATACTGAGAGAAGCTACCACTCTTGAATTCCTCAGACTCGGTGGTGTTGTAGAACTTTTCTTTTGCTGCAAAACAACTCTTTTTCTTCAGAATCCATCAAAAGCTTCGATTCATTCAAAAAGTTACTTCTAAATGCACACTCAAAAGGGGAGAAAGAAAAAAACAAGACATTCCTGCAGCGAAATAGAGTCCATAAAAATGAAAAAGAGAAAATGTACCTACAGATGATTTGAAAGGACTAATTGGGATATTAGCATCACGTTCACAAACACTTTTGCTTCTTGGAAACTTGGAAGCAGAAGTTACAACACAGCTCTTCCTAACCAATGCAGGACTCTCTCCTTTACTATCCACCATCTTCCCCAACAAACCCCCACCAAATAACGCCTAATACCTCCATCTTTCCCAACTTTCCCTCTGATCATTGGCGACATTGGCTTCATCACACCTACCCTTTGTTTCACAGGTGTTCACTGATCAAAATCCAAAGCAACAGGCTTCAAAACCACTGGGGAAGAAACCCCATCAGCTCCACCAGTTCCCCAAGAACCTCTTCTATGACCTGAAGCCTTTAAATTCTCTTTTCTTTCACTTTTTTCCCTAAGACCCATCAATGGTTCTGGTGTTCCAACTAGTGGGTGCCTCAAAGGAAATGACTTTGCACCTTTAAAAACAGGAACCGGCGATCCATGCTCCAATCTGTCAACATAAACGAACTGTCCTAACTGCATTTTGTTGCTGAGAACAAAGTCATCTTGCTCCGAAGGAAGGCTGACATAGATAAAATGTGATGAATCAGAGATTTTAATGAAGAACCCTTCTTAATGGACAAAGGGCAACACAAGGCCAACACCGGCCCAAATCATTGAATATTAAGCCTAACTCAACTAAAAAAAAAATACTTAATTATATCTGTCACTTAATTATAAATTTGTGAAATCAACTCAACTTAACAACATGACATACTTAACAACCCTTGCGTTGTAAACAGACTTTTTTCATCAAGATCTGCTGGGACTATATCAGTCACTTGAAGAAGAGAGTTTCGGTGCTCACCTGTGGGTTTAACTCCTGTGGGTTTAACTCCTGTGTTCATCCGATTCACTAGCTTCAACAGAATTCCCCGTGCCAGAGCTGCCACGACCTTAATCTTGTGGGTTTCTTTTCTTCACAATTGCTCAAATCAAGAAAACTCAAGATTTAATTTAAGAAATTCAAGAATGAATGAACTAGAGAAACTACAAGAACAACCGGATATATGATTGAAACAAGTGGCCGTCAGAAGCATAAGAACTTTCAAAAATTTGAGATTTTTGAAAGTTGATGGACTCATTGTTGGGTCAATTTCATTATGATTTTCGAATAAAAAATATGAAATGAGTAACGGGAGGGTTGGCCCATGTCATTCTAGCTTCTTTCATTTGAACAAGACCAGAGACCATGACGATTACAGGTTCATAGCTGAAGGCAATAGTTCAAGGAAAATCCATTTCATACACTAAGTTAATTAATACTGCCATATATATTAGTGAATGCTCAATTAGTTATTTGATTGACCTATTAATACATATTAATTGATTTGGTGTATGTGTGAAGAAATAATTTGTTCAATGTGCAGTAAAACAAAAGAGATCTCCGATTAATGATAACTCGCCGTTCATTGAAACACCAAAGCCAAAAGCCCATGTTATAGAGGCGCTGCAAATCCTGAGCATACAACAAATAAATATAGGCAAGAAGCTTATATTTAGAAATTGTCATTACTGAATCGAGATACCAACAAAAACAGAATGAGCCTTGAAATTCTATTAAAGTTTACACATTGTAGACATAGAATACGTTTCTTTCTGCAAGAAGCCATTTAAAATTTGCCCCTTAAATTTCCTTTCTGTTTATTTTGTTTACCTTAATGTGTAAAAGCATCTCAATTGCTATTACATTCATCTTCTGTCGAGTCTTATGCACCAAAAACGCAAAATCTTCCAAATTAATAGAAATCATTCGGCTAAAACTTCCAAGTAGTAGCAAAACCAGTTGCAAAAAAAAAAAAGATATGTGCTTAAAACCAAAACAGAAGAGTTTGTCATTGAGGAAGGCATGGATTAATTCAGGTGCCTTGATTGATTCGGAGTAGTAATGCTGAAACCACAATCATAGAAGCATATAAATTGTTTCAATCTGATCAGTAGAATGCTTAAATTTCCTAGTTTACCCCATGGAGACACCCGAACTTGTAAGATTTTTTTTCTACGAAAGAGATTAATCGAGCTTCAACAATTTGGTTAACAGAGAATGTGTCTCCTTTGCTTTCTCAACATCTCAGGATCACAAATCACACAACAATCCGAGGCGGAAAAGGAGGTTCAAAGTTTACGTTCTGATAGAGAGCCCCACTTGTTATTGTGCAACGACAGTAACGACGTCAACAAGGCAGAGGCAGTAACCCTACTGGAATCCTAAAAACAGCTGCCACAAATTATTCAGTAACAAAATTCTTTTAACTTCATTATAAATGCCAAACAAAAGCAGGTTTTTCTTTTGCCGCAGAAATTAAAATATAATCTAAGAACAGATATTGGAAACAGAACTATAAATCTAGGAATTGAACATACATATGGGAGATTTGATCATACTATGGCTGGGCAAACAAGCCCGACCCATGGGTTGGCCTGAACTCGGCCTTGTAAATATTAGGGCATAAATTTGAGTTTCTAGTTCGTTGAGCCAGGCCGGACAAAAATAGGCTTGATGTAAATTTTGGGTTGGGTTTAGGTTTGTAAAAACAGGTCCAAACCGGGCCGAACCTATTTTTACAAACCTAGGTCCGGCCTGAAATTTACATCGAGCCTATTTTTGTATGGCCCGTGGCCCGACCTGGCCCGTCCTGCCCTTTTTGAATAGGTGGGTTGAGCCAAATATTCAACCCAGTCGACTATGCTAAAAAATATGGATGGAATCCGGCCCGGTGCCCACTTCTAGATCCTACCCCATCCATAGATTAAGAGCCAGTTTGTTTTTTTTTTTGTTTCTCATTAACATCACAATGCAAGTTCACACCACAAATGTTCATTACCGAGCATATCATGATCCCAACTATAGAGATTTATATCGAGGATATCATGCTTACCAGTTATCACCATGAATTACTGGTGCCAATTTGTTCCTAAATGACCTATAATCAGCATTCAATTTGCTTTCATCAAAGTTTTCCCGTTTACCCATTAATTATAATTATCACAAAGAAATTACCGATGAAACCTCTTAAGTAGTCATTAGTACTTTCCACATATTAGCAACTGGGAAGGAACAAGAATATTTGTTTTAGTGAGAGCAAAAAACACATAATATGAGACAAAAAGGGTCTACTTTTTTCATTGATAGGATTTGGCTTTATACAAAAGTTGAATCTGAATGTTAAAAATCTGGAACTCAACTTGATCATAACAAACTGATCTAAAACAAAATGACTTATTCAAATTGAAATTGCCAACAGATTTACTGCAACAGAAAGATGCAATCTTATCACTCATTCTTGTATCTTTTTGTGCAGTCTCCATTTTCATCTTGAAATCCTCAAACTTTTTCTTGGACAAAGCCTTGGTCATTATATCAGCAAGCTAATCGTCTTCAGCAATATACTAAAGAAATTTCCTTGATTTTTTGAACTTCTCTTAGAAAATAAAATTTGATCTTAAAATGCTTGGTTCTACCATGAAAAACATGATTGTTAGAAATAGTTATATCAGTTTGATTGTCAAAATAAATCTTTGTTCCTCCTTTTTATGTATGCTTCAAATCTTCCAGCAACTTCCTCAGCCGTAAAGCTTGATTTACAGTACCAGTAGTTGTAACATATTTTGCTTCTGCTAAGATTAAGCCACAACATCTTTTTTTTTGAACTCCAAGAAAAACAACCTGAACCAAAACTAAACACATATCCAAAGGTGCTTCTCATATCATCACATGACCCTGTATGATCACTACCAGAATATCCAACTAATTTCAGATTTTTTGATTTCTTAAACATAATACCAATGTGTATTATGCCTTTGATATATCTTAACACCTTTTTGGCATCTTTAAAATGCCACTCACTAGCACAATGTATGAATCTGGACAACAAACTTATAGCAAACATAAGATATGGTTTGGTTGCAGTAAGATACATTAAACATCCAATAAGACTCTTGTATCATCCTTCATAATCTTTCTCAGCCCCATCATCTTTACTTAGTTTCTTGTTTTGCACCTGAGGAGTACACATTGGCTTATAAAGATCTATTTTAAATTTCCTCAAAACTTCTTTGGCATACGTTTGTTGTCGAATGAAGATTCCATCTTATGACTGTTGGATCTCCATTCCAAGAAAGTATGACATCTCCCCTAAGTCAGTCATCTCGAACTCCTCCATCATTTGCTTCTTGAATTTTTGCACCATGGCTGCATTGCTTCTTGTCACAGGAAATCATCAACATAAAGAGAAATAACAATCAAATCTTCATTCTCTTTCTTCACATATAGAGTTGGTTCACTCAAACTCTTTATGAACCCACTTTTCAACAAGTATTCATCGATTCGACTATACCAAGCTTTCGGAGCTTGCTTTAGGCCATACAAAGCCTTCTTCAACATATACACTTTATCTTTTTTTTCTTTCACAATAAATCCTTCAGGTTGCTCAACAAAAATCTCCTCCTCTAAATAGCCATTTAGGAATGCAGATTTGACATCCAAGTGGAAATATTTTGCACTCATTTTGAGTTGCAAAAGCCAAGAGCATTCTGATTGTGTCAAGAACAACTGGAACAAAAGTTTCTAAAAAATCCACACCAAATTGCTGAGCATGACCCTTAACCACCAATTTGGCTTTGTACTTGTTCACTATTCCATAAGGATTCAACTTTCTCTTGAACACCCACTTCACTCCAATGGCATTCTTGTGACTTGGTCTATCCATCAGTACCCATGTCTATTTCTTCTCAATCATTCTAAGTTATTCCTTCATTGCTTGAACCCATTTGGTTCACTTACAACATCTCTATATTCTGTTGGCTCATGTACAACAACATTACAATTTTGATAAATATCAGAGAGTGATCTAGTACCTCTTATAGGAGCATCATCAATTTGGGAATGAATAGGATCATCTCCGGTTTCTTTATGCTCCATTTTTTACTTCTCCCAATTCCAGACAACTAATTCGTCAAACTTGACATCTCTACTAACAATAATTTTTTTAGTCACAGGTTGATAGACTCTGTAACCTTTGGTAATACTGCTGTAACCAATGAAAATACTAGCCTCAGCCTTCTTGTCTAATTTTTCACAACCCAAAGTTGGGTAATGACCAGAGTACTGGGTGGACCATCTATGGGAGCCCAACCCATCTCGCACAAGCCTCAGAGTTACTAATGACTACCCGTTCATTCGTATTAACTAATCTTATTAAAATAATAGAAAACCATTTATAAGAAATATATAACTCATATAAATAATACTAAAATAAAAAATAATACATAAGAGTGTAAAAACATAATAAGTAATAATCATCTCGAAATAAAAGAAGTCAAAACCCGATAACCCACAGTATATCAATGTGGAGCTCTAAGCAAAGGAGGAGAGCCCGGACAAAAGGGCGTCACTCACCAAAATGTACGGATGCCTCACTGAGATGCAACGTCGAACGGTGCAGACTCCAAAATCAACTTGAAAATTTTAGAGGGTGAGTAAAACTCAGTGATGAATAACACTCTAGATCGCTTCATACGTGCGTCACAGAGTTTGGTTTGAAATCAGTTGAAAATACCACATGCAGTATATTTATATATATATATACGTATACTTACGTATACACTCTACTGAAATCCTTCGTAAACAGAGCAAATAGCATGCAACAGACATAACACAAAATGTATGTATACATAGTATATAATAGATGTGGATAGGGACCAGAACAGATAGATAACATAAGGGAGACTGAGCTACCTATCAGATCAAACAGAGCACGTGGTCTGACCGGACGCACGACTACCATATTACCCTGGTAACTGGGCTTTCTCAGGGCATTGGTATACTAAAGCCTATGTTGCCTCGTAGCTAGGTGTCCCTAATCCAGAATATATATATATATATATCAACAGAAATACTGAGTATTAATAAACACATAAATCGGTTTATTAATTAATCAAATCATTATTAATCCAAATTTCATAGATAAGCCGTACACACTAAAAATATAATAATTTTCAAAAGACATAGTTTATGTGTCTGAAGCTGTTATTCTCTCACCTGAGAGTCTAAGCAAATATCACCAGTCAACCTCCACTAGTGGGCAGCTGCTCGTGCTAGCAACCACAAAGAGTTGTACAAACATAACCAAATAAGTATCAAAATGTGGTATTGTGGCAATACCAAATGCATGATATACAAATGCAAGTCTAGACCCTCGAAGTTGCCCAAAATATAATCTGAAAGTAAATCTGTCACTTTCGACCCAAAATTTAAAATCTACGTAAAATTATAGTTTGGTCACTAACCCGTGTAAAATTATTTTTTGGTCATCAAGACTTGATAATTTATGAAACCATTCTCGAAGTACCCTGGGATTACTAACTCACATTCCATAAGTCAGAATCCCGAAATTCTACCCCGAACTCTCATAAATCACGAATTAATCTTTGACTCATAAAATTACAAGTCAGGCCCTAAAACTCCAATAATCACAATCTATCCCTTAACTCCCTAAAATTTACAAATCTATCTACGGAAAAAAATATTTGCAAAAACACCCCAAAATCTGTTGCTTCGGAAATATTTACGAAAACGGAAAAATTACTTTTCGCTCGATTCCCAACGAAACCAAACATGCGTTCCAACTCAATTTCATCCCCTGAACACGAATCTAACCTCAGAATTCACAAACAAACACTAAATCATCTTAAATCATCAAAACTCGTACCTACACCTATCTCCCTCAATTCTTCACCAAATCAGTTGATTCAAAGCTTGAATCATGTTCCTACAAGTCCCCTCTAACTTATTCTAACATGTTTTAACATTCATTAACTCAGAATCATCAGAAAACTAGAATTTCAGAATGATTTGGCCAAAATTTGCATGTGTGAATCAATGCATGAAATGGAGTTATAAATGAAGAAATGATGTTAATCTTACCTCAGAAGTTGTTTAGGAACGTTGGGGGAGCAATTCAGAGGATTTCAGACAAGTTTAAAAGTGTTTTTGAGTGAAAAATGACGAAAACATCGGGTTGGTTATGTTTTAAGAGCTGCAGATCAAAACACACCGTTTTGACATTTTCAAAGATGACGTATGTCATATTAGGTGACAACATACGTTGTGGTGGTTCACAACGTACGTTGTGACACATGCAGTAGCCACTATTTCGAGGAAAACACACCTCGATGTACGTTGTTCCCAGACAACGTACGTTGATCATCCTCGTCCCAGATAATGTACGTCATACCTACACAATGTACGTTAAGTTACTTTTCCAGATAACGTACGTCTTACTCTATGTACTACGTATGTAGTTCACTCTCCATTCACATACTCAATATTTCACGCTTCCCCACGTGCATCGAACTTTCCTCGGGGTTTGATAACACCTAATCCTCGACAAACATGTATGATTATCTTCAAGATCAATCAGACTCGGTCGGAAACCTACAACAATCCTAACTGGAACGGACAAAATGTTACAATAAACATCATAAGACTTTTACCATAAAAGAATGATTTAAAGGAGAAAAATGATACATTATTGCTTGATTACACATGTAAATTTAGAGCACATCAATCACATTTGGAGCTTAGTAAAGTTCCAAGTGATATCACCAAGAGTTGCTAACACTGAGCTCCCAAGATCAAATCATAGCTATCAAGGGGTAGGATATACACATATGTCATAAAGTGTTGATCCTGCATTTTCCACTTGAAACTTGGATAAAGAGCATTGCACAAGAGATCTTGACCATTGGCCATTGAGACCTTAACGCCACCCACTTTTTGTACTGGACAATTAGTCTTAGTAGCCACTCAGTACTAAGTAAATTATGAGTAATGCCAGAATCTATCAGTATCAGTAAAGAACAACTATGATATGTGCTTATTAGGGTCATAATGTGAAAATCACCTCCACCAACCAAGGCATTCAAAGACCATTGTATATGTTCAAATTCAACTTCCTCTGCTATTTCCTAAATTTCACCCAATCCATCTACCTCACCATCGGTTTCAACTTGCAGTTGCATGAAATGCAACTGTTTTTTCTTGTACCGGTGACCCAGGGTGTATTTCTCATCACACCAAAAACATAATCCCTTAGCACGTCTTTCATCGAAATCTTAGTTAGAAATAGTTTTTGGGGTGCTTACCAGGTGGTGGTTGGGTGGGTTTTGATATTGGTGGTGGTAAAGGTAATGGTAAAAGGCCAGTTTGTGGTGCTTTAGGGCCAGATGATGCAGCTAATGAAGGGGTGTAGGATTGATTTGGAAAATGTATAGGTGTTAAGTTGGATTTATGAGATAGGATGAAGCTTCGTAGGTTGTGGCTAGGACTTTTAGTGGCATGTTTAGGTTTGTTTTGGATGATTGCCACTGCTATTTCTTGCAGGCGAGCCAAAGAGTTTCCATCTGAGAGGATCTGTGGCTTAAACATTCTAATAGGCATTTGCAATTCATTGACCAAACCTGATAAAAAGAAACTCAAAGCCTGAAACTATAAGATTCCTGCCCGTGGATACATCTCATCAAACTCATCCATATATTGCTGCAACCCCCCTATCTACTTCAAATTCCTTAGATCCGTTAATGGATCATCCAAAGCATGTAATCCAAATCTAGCACTCAGAGTAGATACATAATCATGCTAGTTCAAGTAAGCATCATTACCTTTGGTTTTCACATAGTCTTGGTGCCATTGAATGGCATTTCCATCCAAGTGCAAAGCTGCCATTCTCACCTTGAGCTCATGTGGGGTACGATCTACCTCAAAAAAATATTCCACTCACAATAGCCATCCATTAAGCCCTGTTCCATCGAATTGAGGAAACTCGACTCTAATAAAGTGACCAAACAACACTTCTCCTTTAGGCAGAGTAAGTTGCAAATTACCAAAAATGATTAAAGGCTCCCCACTAGAAGAAGCACAATTAGTCATGACCTCCTGGTGTTGAAGGCTCAAGCCTCTTATCAATGATTTGAGTTTAGCAAAAGCCTTAGCAGATTGCTCTTCAAATTCGACTTTCCATAACTCCTATTTGTGCTCAAACTCTTGCATCATCTCAAATACGTCACGTCGTAATTCCTGTGAACGAGTTCCCTCTGCCATGAGATAGCCCACAGTCAGAAGATCGTATTCTCTGATACCAATTTATATGTATTTAACAAATAGAAACTAGAAGAAGAACAAATCTAGCAAAGAAGAGGGAAGGTAATTAGAGAGAGAATACAATTCACAACATCACATACTAATTCCCATCCCATTGTAACCCAGCTGATATAGCCTTTCTCCCAACTGAACTCATAACAACCTTCCATCCCTCTCTCTCTCTCTCTAATTTAATAACAGAATGTAAAATAATAGAAAAGGAATTGAAGTTTGTTTTGAGAAGACAAGAAAGTAAAATTTAAGCAACAGTCCTCCAATGGTCGAATATAACTGCTCCAACGGTCTACTAATCGCAGTGCACCGTTTCTATCCAATATGCACCACATTACTTAAGCACTCTTTGATACGCTGCATTTTCTTCTGCTCTTATCAGCTAATATATCAAGGGCTACAAGAGTTGGATCGGATTAGGAAAGCTTGAAGTTGTTGCAATATACAACATCAGTAGAGGATTCAAACTTCAAAATTTCCATTTTAGTCATCCTAATTTGACTTTATTGCACTAGTAATCCTTGAGCTTCTAAAGTTACCATGGGAAGTCCTAGTCAAGGTGAAATCGCTACAACTCAAAAGAAATGGGATAACAATTTGAAACGTGATATTACAAGCGAAACCTCCAATGAAAACTCTACTACTATCTCTAAGAAATCTAAAGAAATAAATTGGGAGTTATCGATGTGGTTTGGACTAAAGGCTTATTAGACCCAATAAACTCAGAAGGCTAACCTTATGTAAATAACTGTAGATACTAGTAAAGACGACTTGGCCCTATTCTAGAAAAAAAAATCACTAGAACATATCCAAATTCTAAAGAGGATAATATAAACATATATAACCTTAATTAAGTTCAAAATTTGAATATGATATCTAATAAAACTCTTCATTGAACTCCTTTATAAATATGCTTGAGCATTCCATTTTCAAGTACGTCATATTGACCCTTGAGAGAGTAGTGAAATTCTATCAGATTATTTATTTACAAGAACCCTTATCATAACACATGCAAGACTAAAGGAGCTTGGAACTCGCCTCTATTCTTTAGCGCATTAGATTGCTTAACCTGTACTAGTTTTTTTCATGTTCGTTTTCCAAATGCCATCTAGATTCAAATGCAACAAAGAAATCATAAGCATGCACCACAAATAACATAGTTCCAATCACTAATTTAACTTACAAATGTAATTTGTTTATACACTATTAACTTCATAGCTTTGTATAACCTCTAGAATTTAAAAAAAAAATACGACAAAGGGAAAGAGTCTTATGAATAACATGTCAACTCTTATACAAGCAACCTTAAAGTTTACTACACAAGATTATAGTAGTTTGTCTGATCCTCGGTACCTATGTCTATCTTTTAAGTTCTACGTTTGAGTTTATATTAGCCTCAGGTATTCTTCTTATAACACTTACTTTCCGAGCTTCTTTTATGGAATAAAACATGCAAGCTTCCTTTATGGACTAAAACATGTTGATTTTGGTTCAACTAAAAATATAAGAGAATTTGACAATTATATTAATTGTCAGATATTACTTAAACTATGTATTTATACAGGTGTAACAAGCGGGCTTTTAGACACTCAAGGGTTGGTTGTTCAAGTCATGGTCTTGCTCATGGTTTAACTAGTGGCCACTGTCAACTCGAGACTTTGCTATCAAAAAGGGGAAAAATACAAAAGTTACTCCTCTCAAAATTAATTATGGATTTACAAAGGACCTCCATACATTCAGTACACTGATTTTAAATTTTGTACTGAAGCAAATAGTTCCGTGCCTCTTACATCTACCCTAGGTTTTCACGCCAAACCCTGGGTAGATGTCATTTTCTGGTCAAATGACAACATGTGCACCTTAACAAAGTTAGGCCTCACTGATGTCATTTTTTTCGTTTTTGTAAGAATTAATTTTTATTTTTTTTCTCTTCATTTGCCTTTTTTTGATGTCATTTTCTAGTCAAATGACAACATGTGCACCTTAACAAAGTTAGGCATCGCTGATGTCATTTTTTTTCGTTTTTGTAAGATTTAATTTTTATTTTTTTCTCTTCATTTGCCTTTTTTGACTTTTTCATTTAAACTATTTTTTTTTCACGTCCAATTTTTTTTTGTTTTACCTTATTTTCATTGTTTTTCAATGTTTTAATTTTATGAATCATTTAATTTTTTTTATTTTTAAATTACTCTATTAGCTTTTTAATCAACTTATCTTTTCTATTATTAGTTTAAATGTAATGTTATTATTAGCTTTTCTAATCAAGTTATCTTTTTTTTTTTTAATTTATTAGTTTAAATGTTATTTGAAGTTTTTTTAATCAAGTTAAACGCTTAATTTATTTGAAGTTTATTTAATTTTTTTAGTTTTAAATTATTCTATTAGCTTTTTTAATCAAGTTATCTTTTTTATTATTACTTTAAATGTTATTTTTTAAGTTTTTTAATTAGAATATGATTTTTATTATTAGCTTTTTTAACCATTAATTATAAAAAAACTTAGATAATCCTTAAATAAACCTTTTAAAATCCTGAAAAAATAAACCTAAAATAAACTTAAAATAAATTTTTTAAAATATTTAAATAACCTTTTTAAAATCTATAAAATAAACCTAAAACAAACCTAAAATAAAAATAAAATAAATTTAAAATAAACCTAAAGTAAACATAAAATAAATTTCGAATAAGCCTAAAATAAACGTAAAATAAACCTAAATAAACTTTCAGATAAACCTAAAATAAAATTCAAATAAACCTAAAACAAATCTAAAGAAACGTAAATTAAACTTAAAATAAGCCTAAATAAACTTAACATAAACCTAAATAAACTTTCAAATAAACCTAAAATAAACCTAAAACAAACTAAAATAAAACTTCAAATAAACTTTTTTAAAATCTTTAAAATTTTTTAAAAAACTGAAAATCAACTCTAAACAAACCTTTTGAAAATCTTTTAAATTTTTTTAAAAAATATAAAAAAACCATAAATAAACTCTAAAAATTAACAGAATTTTCTAGCAAGCAAACAGGCAAATACGAGTATGATACAAGCAATAGGAAGTTCCACATCTGCATAATCAATAAACTTTGATGAAATAGGATATTAAGCTTGCAAATCCACTGCTTCAACAGATAAGAAAATGTATTTTGTTCTTTCTGATCTAAAAATAATGGAATCTACCAAGTAAACAAGAAAAAGAACATCACAACAGTAAAAGTTTCCATGTTTCATAATAACAGTAAGTTTTCCAGGCAAAGGAGCATAGCAGAGGTTTCGTCCGACAGTGTTCACATCTTTAAATTTTTTTCAAAAACTACAAAAAAAAAACTAAATAAACCTTAAATAAAACTTTTAAAAACTCTTTGAAAACTTATAAAATTTTTCAAAAAATAAAAGCAACCATAAATAAACTTTTAATGAACCTTAAAAAATTTAAAATCATTCATTTTCTTTATTACTTCGTTCCCTTCAAACAAAAAGAAAAAAGATCAGTAAAAGAGAAAAAAATCGAAGATACAAAGAGAGCAATCCAGAGGAGAAAAAAAATCGGTGGGTCATGAGTTAGATAGCAATCACATCAAAGTGCCCACACCTGTACATTATCAAGTATAAATATGCAAATCTTGAAGTAAATTTGCAGGTTGCTTCTATATGGTCGAGATTTATATAAACGATTTGAATAAATTCCTCGTATAAACTAAACAATTACAAAAGTATTCTATGAAGAGAACTGACAAAAAAGCAAGTGAAAGAAAATAAGAAAACATACCATTATCTCCTCAACAAAATTGGAGATTCTAAGATGAAAAAATAAATGTTGTTGGTTAAAACAAATTCTGAATGCCGAGATATTGTACAATTCACATTAATATAACAAAAAATGCAAGTTGAAATAAGTTATCATCAATTTCAGTGTTCAAAAGTTCTAAAATCACTTCAATTGCATGATGCCAGAAACTCAAAAACAACCAGATCTGCACCGAACAACACCACACGAATCCGATCTGCACCAAACAACAACCAGATCTGCATCAAATCGGCAGAGAAGATAAAGATCCGTGACAGAGCAGAAAAAAAAAAGGAATTCGAGGAAGAGAGATCGACGCGACAAGTTAAAGAGAGGCATTGGACGAATGAGAGAAAGGAGGAAGGCGTCGGACGAATGAGAGAAAGCAGTTTTGTAAGGGAGAAAAAAACAAGAGAGAAAAGACAAGTGAGAGAGTACGGATGAGAGAACAGAACAAAGGAAAGAGAAGAGAGAGGATGAATGAGAGAGGAGGAAAGCAACCAAGAGAGAAGAGAGAAAAGAACCAAAAATAATTCAGAAAGAGAAATTAGAACATCAAAATTAAAAAAGTAGCACATGGCTCAAGATAAAAAAAGCTATGTACTGAAAAAGTAAATCCTCCGTATAGAAAATTTACATGTTCTATTAGGAATCTCTATAGATTTTCAGTATTTTCAAGGAGTTTTTATTGAAGGTCTTGATTTTTAAGGGTTCGTTAGAGGTTTTTACGTCGGCAAAAATTTTTATTAGAGATTTTTATTGGTCTTTAAAATTTTCCATTGGACCTCTCTATATATCTTCATTAATGATCTTCATTAGAGGTCTCTATAAAAATTTTTAAGAATCTCTACTGGAGGTCTTCATGAGAATTTTTAGAGGTCTTCATTAGCATTAATATAATATTTTTAAATTTTATAGTTTTGAAAATGATATTCATATAAATTAAAATTTAAAGATATTATTATAATATAAAAACTATGAGGTATATTTTTACAAATCAAAAATTTTTAAGAGGCACCTGAGATAATTAACTCCTCTGAAAATGCAAGTTCGTGTCATTTTGTGAAAATGCAATACAAATTGAATTAATTATCTCAAGTGTCACTTTAAAAATTTTGATTTGCAATAATACCACCTTTAATTTTGATTTTTCAAAATGTTATTTTTAAACTCTTGATTTTTTAAAATACTAGCTTCAATATCAAATAAAATCTAATTTTTCTTCTAATTTTCACAAATTTTCTCTCTCTTTAGTTTCTCTCTCTACATTCTTTTCTCTTCCTCTCTTTCTCTCCACCCAAAACCTAGCTGTCATTCCTTCCCCTCTCCTCCGTTTGGCTGTCACCTCCTTCACCTTCTCCAAAGCCACTTCTATTTTCCTCTCTTTCACTCCTCTCTGTCATCTTCTCTCTTCCTCTCTCTCTCTCTCTCTCTCTCTCTCTCTTTCCCTCTCCTTCAACAACAATGAATAGATCTGTCTCTCTTTCCTCTTTTTGCTTCAGATCTGTCTCGTCGCTACTCTCTCTTCTCTCTTTTGGTGTCTTCATTGCTATCAACAGATCTGTAAATTGCGTAAGTTTATTTTGGTTGATTTGTTCATATTGATTTTGTTGAGTTTGATATGTTTGTATGTAGTGTTGATTTTGTTAAGTTTTGTGGTAACGACGACGTTGATAGCTGCTAGGGTTTGTTAATTTGTATTCGCCTGTTTTGAAGACCTCGGAGACCTCCAGAGACTTTCAGAGACCTTCGGAGATCTAGGTTAAATGATTTTGTTAAGTTTGGATTATTGGAGACCTAATTAATTATCATTAAACAAAATATAATTAAATTTTATAAAAAATAAATAAGTAAGGTTCGGAGACCTTCGCGCAGACTGTTGGAGACCTTTGGAGACATTCGCTAGAGACTTCCGGAGATGTTTGGAGTGTTGGAATTCGCGGCTAAAATATGACATTCATATACATATATGACAACGGATATAACAAAAAATTAATGCCTTGAATTCCCCCAAGGACCCATGCATATCAACATATATAATTAAGGTTGGAAGATTTACCTTAAACCAAGGCACGATCGATCGGTTGTATGAAACGTTGGTGTAGCTCTTTGCACCAAGAACCCGAATCACCTTTGAGGAATCACGTTGCCTTTCCGCGAACGTGACTACAGGCAGCCACAGGAACGAACTTACCTTGGAATGATTGCAGTGTACTAGCACACTTTTTAGACTCACTATTCTAAATCTCACCACATTATTTTATCTCTTTGAATTGTAGCACACTAATTCGGCCAAGGGATGATTGAATGGCAAGGTGTGCAAGTCTATTTATAGGCATATGAGATGACCTAGATAGACAGCATATATGAACCAAAATTCCCCTTTTCCTTACCCTACTAGGATTCGGTTTTTCCCTTTGTGCAAAAAGA
>CAODLS010189537.1:0-11166 GCA_948243855.1 Flueggea neowawraea | reverse complement strand
GCACATGATCGAAAACTAGGTTAAGGCTAAAATCGTCTTTTTACTGAGGTATTTATTTTATTGGATAAAATAATTTTGGACCATATGAGACCCACATTGGATGTGGATTTAGGCCTGAACATTGATTTAATTATCAGATATTAAATGAGGAAAAGAAGGGAAGAGGTTGTGTTGGAAAATGACTCTTAAAACCTAAGCTAGTTTGTTCAAACTAGGACACTACAATTGAATAATTTTGACCTGTTTTTTGTGATTAATTCCAGAAGATATTTTAGTGTTTTAAGTGCCTAAGAACAATGAATATATTCGAGGACATTAGGGTTTTATAAAAGTATAATTTCGGCAACCAAAAAGAAGAAGAAAACCGAAACTCTTTTCCAACACACAACTCTCTTCTCTTCTCTTCTAGGTCCAGCCAAATTTGAGGAAGAAAAACAGAAGCAAAAACCTTTTCTTCTTTCCTTATAAGCCTCCATAACAACCTCTGGTTATAGCTTAAACAAAGAGACATCATTCTCTTTGCTTAGAGCTAAAGCTGAATGCCCTAGGTGTTCTTTGGATAGATTTTGTTATTGCTAGCAGATCCCTTTAACCACATAGTTTTGTGTGTGTGTGAATGTAGAGAGGAGTGGCGATTCATAGTCCTTTTCATTGGCATCAAGGCGAGGGGAAAGGTACCTTAATTTTGTTTTCGTACGGGCTCTATTGGTGTTTAAAATTCGGCACACATAGCTCAAAGGAAAGGTATAAATTCGGCACACATCTTGTTCCTTGTTATTATGTTTTGATTGTGATTTTTCGTGAGTGCATCTTGGCTGGTTTTTGATGAAAAATTGTTTGCTTTCACTGTGTTAAACCTCTGATAATGTACATCGAAACCCTACAGTCGGGTTATTGGGTTGCCTTTATACTTTGATGTATTTTGATTTATTATGATATTTACATATGTTTTGAATATTTTATTTATGATATATGTTTAATCTACCGTATGTTTTAAATAATAAATGTTTTGATTAAATAAACATTTTAATCAATTGAATTTGGGTAGTAAGTTATGATCCATGAGGCTTGTGCGAGATGAGTCAGGCTCCCATAGACGGTTCGCCTCGTACGCCGGTCACGGGCTCGCTACGGGTCATGACAGGTTGGGCTGGCCTATATGATGGGCATGACTCGATTTTAATAAAAATAAAAATAATAATAGTTTTTATTTTATTTTTTATTTAAAATGAGCATATTTTAAATTTGATGACAGAATTAGAATTTGTTGTTTTATTTAGAATTGGTGAATTTTAAATTTAACAACTAGATTTTAAATATGAGAATTTAAATTTGTGTTTTCAATTGAAATTGTTTTAATTGGGATTAAGAGAAATTCACATTAAATTGTTTAATTGAATTTTCTCATTTAGACAAAATGATTTTGAAACTAGTTGCATGGTTTATCCAAGAGTTGAATAATTCATTCAATTAATTCATGAGCCCATTGGTAACTCCACTTGGTAAATTTAAATTATTTTGCAAATATTGTGAATGTGATGTATGATCATATATGTGCTTATGTGTTTTTGCATGGTGTGTGTAATGGCCCTTTGTATGTTCAATGTGATTGGCATGTTATATTTGTGGGATTTTGCTATGTAATTTTTTAAATGTGGTATTATGGCACAACATATGTGTCTTTTATTTATTACTTTAGTATAGAATAACATAGAAATATTATTTACTTGTAATGAAAATGAAAGAAAGAATGAAGGCCCATTCGTTGTCATGAAGACAAGCCCATGAAGATGGGGAATATTTAAAGGTTAAGTATTTGTGCTCCATATTGGCTTATGATTATCACTTTAGTTTATGGGTAATGTCATGTCATGTTTTAATTATGCCTTTATTTATACTTGTATGTGATACATGTATGGAAGATATATGTGATATATATTACCGAATGAAATGATAAAGTCCAAACACGATAATCGCTCACACAAGATTTAATTCATAGAATACCTTCCATAACTCAACACATGTTAATACTTTGATACTCAAAATATAGGTTCTGCCAAAGTAGAGTGTATTAGACAATCTTAGAAAGACATGATAGGGCAATGGTGATATCCATATGTGTGAATATGGTTGGACTTAACTAGCTCTATAATGGTAACCTTTTACGGTAATGCATCCATTATATCTAGAGGCATAAAGTTGGGTGTTAATTCATTGAAAACATAAAGTAGGACAAAAGGTTGTCACTCAACTATCCAAGAGTTGCAATGTACAATTGGCAAGTAGTTGCCTACCTAAATGACTTAATTTTAAGTGTTGAGCCAAAGCCAACTTAAAATTAAGTGAAATGTGGATTTTGGCTCACTAAGAAACAATAAGATTTTTTCCAAATTGATTAAAGGGATATTGATATGCTAAAAATAGTGGGAGCATCCATTTAAATGTAAAAGGCCTTACTTTAAATGGTCTTTGTTACTTATTTTTCTATTAATTTATATTGTCGAAAACTTATAAACAAGAGATAGTCCATGCAATCCTTAAAAAGGAAAATTGGCTTTATGAAAGTGACCACTTTCATTGGAAATGAAATTCGAGAATGGTTCTCAAGGTAATAGAAGAAGTACGATCCCACTTCCATCAAAGGTTGTGAATTGGGAGGGCTAAAGATAAGAGAGTCTATATCTAAGCCCATGTCCATTGTAAGCCAAATATGAGAAGGGAATAGAAAAGAATGCTAAGTGTTTTCATCACAGAAATACTAAGCATTACATTGAAATAATAATCACAAGAATTACCTCGATGAGCTTTATAAGTATAAGCAAAGTAAATATTTTACTTCATATTCAATCCATCATATCTATACTTCTTAAGTATATGATACAGTTATTTGAAAGGTTCATGGTCTGAAGAAGATGGTAGTAAATGGATAAAGAATTGAAGATTTCATTGTTAAATGTAAGGATCTTCATGAACTAGAGGTACAAGCGAAAGCAATTAATTACTAAAGTTTACATTTCTAGCGTTATCATTTACTAGTTTTTGGGATGATTAAATTAGTTTAATTTTCTATTAGCTTGCTTCCTTTAAACAATCAATAGTTGTTTTGTTTATCGGCTGTGGAAATGAGATTTAATATTTTAATTAATACTTGTTCTTCCAATTCATGAATTATTTATCAGTTTTAAGATGGTCTTTAAAACTATGTTACTTTAAATTGTTTATTATAGTTAAATACAAATAATTATAGTTCTTCTATATTCAAACACTAACCTAAACTATATGACGCTCAAGATTGAATGAAGATTTAGGCTTAAAGCTGTTAATGTTATGCCCTGGCCTAATAATATGAACATTATCATTTACTTTATTATTTAATAAATATGAGACATTTCATTTGGCATATAAATTTATATGTTATCATGTTATTTGGTAATGCTATAACTTGATATATGTATCCATGAATAGTTAATTCTGTCTTATGTCATCAAGTACGTGACTTGATAGTAAAACCATAAGATAAAAGAATATTATTCTAAATAGTCCTTTGTTGTTCATTATTGTGGGAATGATAATGAGTCAAGACTAGTATACACTCTGAGAGATGATTATGTTTTACTGATCATGGACAGGGCATGTCACTCAGAACATAGATACATGTTGTGAACATGATATTGGACAGATCCATTATGAGAAATACTACATGAAATATGTCATTAGTACTTCTCATTGCAATAGTAATATTTTAGAGCTTCAACCTAAATTCACCAAGGATTCCTACATGAGGATCTTTATGTTTTGATATAAGTCAACATCATTTGTAACAGGATGGTAATACAAGCTATAATTGGCCATATGGCAAATCATGTGGAGGAATATGAGTGACATTGAAGGATTTTGTTCCGCTCTTATTTGAGTGAGATATCTCTTGGCCACTTGACAAGTAGGACTGATGAAATGCATGGTCATGCTCGAATGAAATTGATAAAGGGTTATCAATATCATTTTTCTTTAGTCAGTCTACTTGGGTATCAAGAAATTTTTTATTAAGGTTCATAAAGATGACGTGATCCATGCTTTATGCTTAATCGAGATATCGTGTGACAAAAAGACTAAATGTTGTACTGCGGATTAGGTTTTGTCAATTCATCAAATTTTCTCCTGTTGGGCAGTCATAATGTATTGTTAGAGCCCGCTCATGACATGTGGGCCTAAATTGTTATTTAGGCATACTGGCAACATTGAGTGAACCTATAGGTCACACACTAGAACGAACTGTGCTATATTTATCTTGCTATTATTTTTTACAAAATAATTTATTTATAAAATAGTTTTAAAACAAATTAAAATTTATTTGACATAGTCAAAATAGTTTGTTTGACTTAGTCAACATAAGAAAAAGTTTCGTTGACTTCGTCGACTAAGAAAGAGTCTTGACTTGGTCAACAAAAGAAATAGGCACTTTATTTATGAAATAAAGTGAATGGCCGAATTAATATTTATTTGTGAAATAAATACAGTGTCAAACTTATTAACAAAATATCTTAAGTGGTTAATTCTTGTTGGATAAGTAATAAGAGTGTTCTTGTAGGACAAGAATTACATCTCCTAGTAAGACTAGAACAAGGTTTATTAGAGTCTATAAATATGCTTCTCACATGCCCTAATTTACTCTTGTTTGTCCACACCACTTAAACTAGAGAGAAAAGTTACAGCAAGATATTTATTTGAGAGTGTTCTCAAAATTCGGTGCTAGCACACCTTTGCATTTCATTTGTATGGATACTGGTAGACGGCATTCGTATCTTGCAACATCTTTGACTCAAATCATACAATATTTTTTCAATCTTGTTTTGGATTAACAAGGTACACACATCCTCCTTAGTCAGTTTTATCGAATTCCTTGGATCCTTGGTGGAATTCGTTGAAAAAAATTTTATTTTCGCTGCGTGTATGTATGTCATGGATTCCAACAAAAGCTTGTTGAGCATGATAGATAACTCAATTCTATGGCGTAAATATTCAACTCCCCAAGATTGGATTCTGCCCAAAAGCGTTTGTGGGAACAAATGTGATATTAAAGAAAGTTTTATATGGATGCATGTGCTTAAATAATAGTGAGTATTTTTTTTTTAAGTTTAAAGAAATTACTTGTAGAACATAGTTAATATATTATCATAAGTCATAAGCCCTGTGACATCCAAATAGAGTTTTGCACAAATGTTAGATGCAAAAGTTTTAATGATTAGTCGTTAATGAAATGAATCATTAACTATTTGAACATCACACAACATTGACATTTGATAATATGATTCTTTGATGGTGTTAAAATCTTTATGGATACTTGTGTGAATTAAGTATAGAATTAATTGATTCTCACAAAATGTTTGATGATTTGTTGTTTCAATGATCTCACAAGTAACATAGTGATCACTATGGTGAAATTATTCTAACTAATCATCAACCATTAAGATATTACAACATAAGTTTGGATAGGTCCATGGTACTCAATAAGGTGTGATCTTATTGGCTCATGCAAATAAAGATTTGATAGTGTACTGGTTTTGAACCAACATGAATGAGAAAGTCTCAATTTGATTACATGAGTAATCTCGAATAATGAAATTACGACTATGATGAGATATCCCTAATAATAATTGACCATATCCTTGTATCATGCATCTTAAGATATCAAAATCATATTCCTTAATAGGAATTTGCTTAATTTGTATTCGATATATCTTAAAAATTTTGATTATTTAAAGATTGCAGATCATATCCCTTGTGTTCTCTAAAAGGTTAGTGAGAGTCACAAATTTTCCTTATTTGAGTAAATTAATGGAATTCAAGATTGAATTCCAAATCTAATATTTAGTTAAGTTAAGTAGTTTGATAATCAAATACTCGAATCTTGATTTGTGATACAAAATACATAGTTTAGTAGGAGTCTAACTTAATGATAAGAAACATATGATGTTTCATATGTGTTTGTACAAAGTATGGAAGGATCATAGTGGTACTATTGCAATGAAGATTGTAACCAAGTAATTATGAACTAGTCATATAGAGGTGGATTGTTTGAACAATGAAGCCAAGTGAACTCAAATATGTATAGTTGATACATACATTGAATAAGAGATTTGGGAAAATAGTTCTTCACATAACTAAATACAATAGATTCCTTACATCGTTGACCTCAAAAAGGTTAAAACGAAGAAGCAACAAGAGTTGTTGGTCATGTATGGTAGTTATAGCATTGCAAATTCCCAAATAAAGGCTTTCTTACATGAGTAGTACATGTAAGATTAATAAATCAAAAAGAAACATAGCAAATTACGACCTTGCTGAGTAGTATACACTTACTGATCACTTGCAAAGGTTTCAAGTATAAAGATACTTGGAATGGTTGTCTCTAGTGCAAGTGAGAGATTGCATGTATAGGTTCCCTTTGAGCCAACCATAAAGACACTACATAAGTAACAACAAAATATGAAAGACATGCTTTGTTTTGCTAATTAATATGATATTAAAATCATTTTGGTTGGTATGATTAGATCAATGAAATGATGTTAATGATATAGTAGGTTCGTGCCTTGTGTGCCATGATTGGCGAGGAACATATCGGTACTTGAACACTATATCTAAATGTCCATAGTCAACGATTGTCGATATTGGGCGTCAATAATCAACGAGATTATTACATGGTTTGGTTGGTTCCATTTTCCCATGGAAAGTAGTTATGTGATATCTAGGCCAAATATGTAGGCACATAGTTAAGTGTTGGCATGGGTGCTGGACTGACCCGCTATTGAAGGACCACCTGATAGATTAATTAAATGTCAATGGAGAACTCTCAACTATGGATGATGGTTAACTAGTCCTTTGACTTGAGATCACCACAACATGCTAATGTCTAGTTATATAACTTTGATCCCATTCTGTGCAACCTGATTAGGGTTGTTAAAAAGGTGAAGGCTGGGTTGCATCACGAAAAAATTTGAGCATGTTGAGTGATAAAGATAGGACTGTCACTCTTAGTAATATGAGGGAAGCGTCTCATTGAACCTGTCAATTGAGTAAATAGAACTTAAATCTATGGCCATGGTCTAATTGGTTGCAACTTGGAAAGTTTAATCAATTTAGTATAGTTTCTCTTAACTAGGTAATTGATGAATTCTTTCGATTTTAGGGGTTGACACTATCCATGCCCTATACTCGAAGATGTTTGAATCTGTGACTAATTTTGTGGCATTCGTAAAAGCATAAGGCAGCAGAAATAACAAAAAACTTTAACCTAGAATTCCACTAAGGATCCATACACATCAACTTACATGATTAGGGTTAGCGTTTTACCTTTAAACCGATGCTTGAATGTATGAATGAATGGACTGTTGATGTTCCTTTTAGTATTCAAGGCTGGATCTTCTTTCCTCACATTGCCTTTGTGCGAACGTGTCTAAAGGTATCCACACAAATGAATTTCCTTGAATCGGCGATGTGTACTAGCACTTAGAATCTCTATTCTAATCTCAAAAATAAATTTTTTATCTTCTATTTGGCGGCACTCATAAATTCGGCCAAGCCATAGAAAATATGACAATAGTGTGCTTCTACTTATAAGCTCATGTAAACCCTAGGACTTCTTTTCATTGTCCCACAAGAATATGGATTTCTAATTAGCTATGGAGTGGACTAGGTTTTATTTTCATTGTCACACAATAATAAATACTCCTAAAAAATTGGAGTGTGCTGAATTTTTATTATGCTAATTAACATTATTGGGATTTTAATTACATGATGCATTATCATTAGATAAATCACTCTTTGATTAATATACATGGGTCGAATTTATGTCATACATAATAATATGCCCAAAACATGCTTAACTTAATAAGAAATGATTTATATTAAAAGCTCATTACATTAATGGATAATGCCTTCTATCATATTTAAGATATAATTCATAAAGCCCTGAATTATTAATGATTAATTAAATTAATCATCTTAATAATTCAATTACCATAGGAGAGAATATTTGCAAGCCAATTCAATTCATTCTAGTTTGTGACCCAATAGGCCCACTTGAAAATGACAACTGGCCTTGTCCCAAAACTTGGGTCCATCGTCCATAAGAGGTATCTAGTAATATATTATGGCAACCCAAAATCAAGTGGATTCAGTGATCCGACTTAACCTTTCACAGTTTGATATTTAGTCATTTTGTCTCATAATATCTAGATTAAGCATAAGGTATGGATAAATGTCAACCTTATATTGCTTAATTTCTTAATCCCAAGTAGATTGATATAACAAATAACATTGATAATCCCTTCATCAATTCATTTGAAATCAATGATACTCATCAAGTCGCTTAGAGATATCACTCTTCATAAGAGGAATAAATTTGTCACTCTCACTATCACTCCTCTACAAGATTCATGACATATCCAATCATAGCCATTATTGTTACCCTATTACGGATAACATTTGACTAAGTTAAAATATGTAATTCCTCATGTAGGAGTCGATAGTGAGTTTCATTCAGATGACTCAAATATCAACACTGCACAAAAGTTACTTGTGATATCAATCCATGAAGTGCTTTCATAGCAGGGCAATCCAATATATGTTCTCTAACATATATCTATGGTCTAAGTGATATCACATATCTATAATCAGTAAAATGTAATTATCCACTTAGCAACATACTAACCTTAGTTCATTCCTATGATAATAATCGATTAAGGACATTTAGAATAGTATTCCTTTTACCTTAGAGTTTTACTATCAAGTCAAACTTGATGACATAAGGAAGAATAGTCTATTCATGGAGGTTTTATCTTCATAAAACATATTATATAATATTTTATAGATATGAAATGAAATACCTCTTTATTAAATAAAAATGAAATAACAATGTGTATATACTAATTGGATTAAGGCACTAAAACTAACAGAAAATGAACGAAATGACAAAGGACCTAATAACATGGTAATCTTTCATAAAAGCCATAATTTGCTCTATGACAACTTAAGTTGAGTTGGGGGTATGATGTTGGAATTTGCGGCTCGTTTATGACATTCATAAGTAAATAGCACAGCGGAAATAATAAAAAAATTAAGCCTTAAATTCCACCAAGGACCCATACACATCAACATATATGATTAGGGTTAGAATATATACCTTAGATCCAAAGCTTGAATGTTTGGCCTTATGAGACGTTGGTGTAGCTCTTAGTACCCAAAACTCGAACCACATTTTGAACTCACGTTGCCTTTGCACGAACGTGTCTAGAGGTATTCACACAAACGAACTTACCTTGGATCGGTGAAGTGTACTAGCACCCTTTTAGAATCATTATTCTAAAGCTCACAAAATAATTTTCTCTCTTTCTAAGTGGCACTCACAAATTCGGCCAAGCCATGGAAGAATGGCAAGAAGTGAACCCTATTTATAGGCATATGAGGAGACCTAAATAGGTGCATAAAAGAATATGAAATTTCCCTCCTTGTCCTCCAAGAATTCAGCCCTCATCCTATTCAAGCAATAGTGTGCCGAATTTCCTATCTAGTCTCACTAGGTTTGCCTTTCTTATTCCATAAGAATAAACACTTTCTAATTAAATTTGTCACATACAAATTAGGGTTTTATTTTCCTTGTCACAAAAGAATAAAGCTCCTAATTAGTCATAGACTCCTAATTAGTTAGTGCATGTGCTAAAATTCTCCTTGTCACACAAGGAAAGTGACTCCTAAAAAAAGGAGGATGGATGCCGAATTTCTCAATCTCTATTTAGGTTTATTGTGCCAAATTTTTCATGCTCCTAAATAGGTTAGGTATTGCCAAAATTCACATAGGTTTCATTAATGTTATTGGGCTTTTAATTATATGATACATTATCATAAAAATAAATCACTCACACGGGCTAAATGATTTCACACATAATTAAATAATTATAACCATGATAATTGGTGATTTATATTAAAAGCTCATTACATTAATAGACCATGTATTAAATCTTATTTAACAAATAAATCATCAAACCCTGAATCATTATTGATTCATCAAATTAATCTTCTTAATAATTCAATCACCACAAAGAGAGAACCTTTGTAACCAATCCAATTTGTTCTTGCGTGTGACCTAATAGGTCCGCTCAAAATTGGTAATGGGCCTTGTTCCAAACCTTTGGGCCCAATGTCCATAAGCGGTATCTAGTAATACATTATGGAAACCCAAAATTGAGCGGATGTCAATGATCCAAGTTAACATTTCACAGTCTGATATTTAGTCATTTTGTCTCACGATATCTCATCTAAGCATAGGCATGGTCACAGGTCAACCTTATATTACTTAGCATGTTTCTTGATCTCAAGTAGATTGATATAACAAATGAAATTGATAAACTCCTTTATCAATTCATTCGAGTATGCATACATTCTATCAATCCTACTCATCAAGTGGCTAAGAGATATCACTTTTAATAAGAGGAACAAATCCATCACTCTCACTATCACTCCTCTACATGATTCATGACATATCCAATCATAGCCTTTATTGTTACCCTGTTACGGATAACATTTGACGAAGTCAAAACATGCGATTCCACATATAGGAGTCGATAGTGAGTTTCAGTCAGAGGACTCAAACATAACCACTGCATGAAAGCTACTTTGTGACAACAATCCATGAAGTGCTTTCATAGCGGGTTAGTCCAATATAAGTTCCCCAACATGTATCAATGTTCTAAGTTGATATCTCATATCCATAATCAGTAAAACGTGATTATCCACTTAGCAACATACTAATCTTAATTCATTATCATTCCCATGATAATGATCTACTATGGAGATTTAGAATAATATCCTTTTTATCCTTATGGTTTTACTATCAAGTCACGCACTTGATGGCGTAAGGAAGAATAAACCATTCATGGAGTTTTATCTTCATAAAACAAATAATATTTCTTAGAAATAAAATGCCTCTTTTTATTAAATGAACCAAATGACGATGTATACATGATTGGGTTAGGGCACAAAACTAACATATGATAGCTAGCTGAGACCTAATCTTACCAAGTAATTTAAGAGTCAAATACTAGGTTACTACCCTCATGGATGAGGGCCTAGAGGGTTACACACAATAACACATTGTAAGGATAATGTTAA
>CAODLS010189523.1:0-19422 GCA_948243855.1 Flueggea neowawraea | reverse complement strand
TTGAGTTTTAATACATGCGATGCCTCTTATCTGGCCTATCAAACAGAAAAAAAAAAAAAGAAAAAGAAAAAGAAAAAGAACAAGAAAAAGAAACTGGTGGCCAGACATGAATAACCATTGGACCAGTTAGGCCCTCAAAATAGACCTGTTTTGGATGATTTTGACACTTTATGCTCCTAGTTAGATAGGATTTCTATTTAGACAATCCTTACAGGATCTGGAGGTATAAATATATAGACCATATATTCAAGTTTTTGGGAAAGTACGTGGAAAGAGGGTGTTTGATAACTCTATTAAGCACTTAATTTGAAAAAAGTAAGTGCTTAATTATTTTAAGTTTGTTTGATAACTGATATAACATGAGTAAAAACACCATTAAGTGTATTTATTTTCGAAGTACAAATAAAAACGTTACAACTCGTCATCAATAGAAGACATTACAGAAGTTGATGCTCATTAAGTTGCTACACTATAAATACTCGTCAAAACAACTCGTGAAGGTATGATCTACTCTCCACACTCATCCAGAGAACATCCCGACCTTATCTCTTTTTTTTTTTGTGTTTTTAGGTCTCTTGGCAATGTTCACTATTCCTGATTGTTTGTGTTCACTTATTTATTGTTGTTAGGATCAAGCAACAACAATTGACGTCGTCTGTGAGAAAAAAACTTGAACGAAAAAGCCTTATTCGTAGACGTTCGAGAAGAAGTTCACCTCAGTCACCATGGTGTAAACACCTTCAAACCAATCCGAACATCTCGAGAAGGATACTAGGAGAGTTGGTGCTGGAGTGGGAGCTTTAGGAACTGCCATCCCAATTGTTCCACTTGCCGACTACGAAGTGCTCAGTTTACAGAATGAAAAGAACTAAAAAGCTTTGGGTGAGAAGGCGACCTTGCTCAGCAGATCTTCCTCAGGTGCAACTGCTACCCACATTGCGTGCTTATGCCCGAAGTGCCTAAAGTGGAGGAATGCCAAAAAGACGTGATGCTCTGCCATAGAGTCATCGCCAACCTTCTCAAGTTTCTAAGCAAACAAACCCTCTACCTCGTCAAGAGCACTTCAACATTCTTGTTCCTAAAGCTCGAGTCAAGGTTAGAAGGGATAACTATCTTGAGGTGGTGGAGAGCACCTGCAGGGGAAAACCTAGGGTTCCTCCGAAGAAAGCTGAGATGGAGCTTTAGTCTTCGATGAATTTTTGGGATGCGGCAGTCATGAAGAAGATAATTGAGGAATTCCTTAAGCAAAAGAAGTTGGTCTCTGTGGAGGAAGAGCAACATATAGCCAAAGCTCCATTCACAAAGGAGGTTATGGGAAAACCACTTCCTCTAAAATTCAAGATGCCCCAGCTGCTAACCTTCTCAAAAAAGGAGGACCTGCACAAACACATCTAGAATTACGAAGCTATCACGATGCTTCACGGACGGGAGGATGCCATCATGTGCCGAGAGTTCCCGATAACGTTGAAGGGCCATGCACACTTTTGGTTGAATGGGTTGAAGGAGTCATCACTCTCATACTTTGAGCAATTTAGGAAGGAGTTCATTAGCGCTTTCATCATCAACAGTAAGTGAAAGAAGGACACCGCGTATCTATTAAGTGTTAGACAGAATGCAAAAAGACACTCGCTGACAATATGTGGACACATGTAAAAATGCCACTCTCGAAGTTCATGATCAACAACCTAGAGTGGCGATGGCTGCAATGTTGCAGGGGACACAATCAGTGTAGCTATAGGAGTAGTTATCCCTAGACTAACCTAAGACCCTGGCCGATCTATTTGTTCATGCGAACAAGTACATACTGCAGGCCGAGGTCGTGAAGATCGTGGGAACTAAGGATGATAAGGAGAAGAGGAAGGAGAGAGAGACACAAGAGGAGTCGAGTAGGAAGAAAGAGAAGTCAGTAGACTATAGAGCACTATTTAGCCCTCACTTCGAAAAGTATACACAGCTAAGCGAGTTAAGGTCAATGATCTTAGCGGCAATAGAGGGATCTGGACTTATCTCCTTTCCCCCAAAAATTGACAAGCCTCTAAGGAGAAATAAGGACGATTGATAGGTGTCGAGACCAACAAATTAAATACCTACTCAGAAATATAAATTTGAATACAACAGTAAACATGGTCGAATCCACAGGGACCAGTAAAGTTAAGTCTAAATGTCGAAAGAAAACAATAAATAATAAAGAGTTTTGAAGAATGATTTTTTAGCAAAGAAAATAGAATGAAATTGCAAGTAAAAGAAAGCAGTAAAAAATTGCAGAATTAAAGTAAATGAAAATCAATAGTACGAAGGCATAGTCAAGGTGTCGTCTCCGTATCACTTCTTGAATTGATCATAGGAACAAAAGATAAATCTCAATCATTCATATAGGCAAGTTATAGTTACAAGTGACGCATTCAGTAACCAATCTCTATGTATTGTTTTGGTAGCCTCGGGATGCCCTGCAGACTACTTCTCTTATCAATAAGCAACCCCCGGCACGCCTTGCAGGAGTTAATCTATCAGTAGCATTATGATCTATAAAGACCTTATCCTAATCAATGAAATTGGAACGCTGCAATTCATTTAAATTAGATTATTTAGAGCTTTTAACAATAATTAAGGTCTCCACCTGAATTAAGCTAAGTTACCACTAATTATCAGATTGCAATCACATATCTACAACCTAACTGGTAGAATACTAATTTGTTAACCAATTCAACAGGCCGAAATCAAATCAATCAATAAATCAATATTGAAACATTGAAGAACATGAACCATATAAATATATGAATAAATCAAGTGCAATTAACACAATATCCTCACAATCCAAAGAAGTTAACCTTAACTAACCTGGACTAGAAAATAAATTTAGTAATGCATAATGTAATTAAGAATACAAGAAGGAATGGGTTTGTTGTTCTCTGCCATGATTGTCTAAAGTTCTGTAGTGTTAATTGTTTTGACATCCATTTTTCATATCTCAAGGAGATTTCCATTTAGGAAAGTTGTTTTGACATTCATTTTTCATATCTCATAGTCATAATATGCTACTATGGCAAAAAAAATTCTAATAGATTTGAGCATGACAACTGGTGAAAAGGTTTCGTCATAGTCAAGACCATGAGTTTTTTTAAAACCTTTTGCAACAAATCTTGCTTTGAAGATCCCATCGGCTTTTATTTTATAAATCCACTTACAATCAACGACTTTGGCTCCATCTGATGGATCCACCAAGTTATAAACTTGGTTTTCATACATAGATTGCATTTCTGAGTCCATGGCTTCAAGCCATCTTGTAGAATTTTGATCTACAATCGCCTCTTGGTAGGTTGTAGGCTCGTTATGGCCTGCAAGAACAATTCCCTTATCATCAGTTATGAAAAATCCATATCTCTCAGGCTCGTGACGAATCCTACCAGACCTTATTGGGCCTTGTGTTATAGATTCAGACTCCATAACTCCTTGTGAGTCATCTTGAATCTTTGTTCCATCTTCAGTGGCTATTTGTGGTTCTCTTATTTTCTTTAGGAGTACTTTACTCCCACTATTTCCTTTGGAAATAAATTTCTCTTCTAAAAAGATTATGGTTCGAGCAACAAACACTTTGTTCTCAGAACAGTTATAGAAGTAATATCCCCTTGTTTCCTTTAGATACCACACAAATACACATTTATCCGATTTAAGAGCTAACTTTTCTGAAACTTATCGTTTCACAAAAGCTTCGCATCCCCAAATCTTAAAAAATGACATTATAGACTTCTTTGCATTTCATATATCATATGATGTCTTTTTAACCACTTTAGATTGAATTTGGTTAAGTAAGAATGCAACAGTTTCTAAGGCATAACCCCAAAATGAGATTGGAATATCCGTTTTGTCAAGACCCGTTTCCAGACCGTGATCGGCGTACAAGATGGACCGTCTATGGAAGCCCAGTCCATCTCGTACAAGCCTCAGAGGTACTCAGAAATCCTACCCAATTATTCATTTTAATAATTATCCAATTTTGGCAAACATTTAAGTTTCATAAATTAAAACAGTAATGCTATAAATAAAAATATAAAGAATATAATTATATATATACATACACATTCTTTCAAATTAATTATACAAACAAAAACTAAATGGTGAAACCCAAATAGTGGAACCCAAACCCCCAGTGTGGAGCACCTAACCAAACATACCAACTGAAAACTCGATCAAAAAGGTTATCACTGCTGCTCGAAGACTCCATCGAGCACGGAAGCTGAATCACCTGAAAAATGTTAAAGGGAGGGGTGAGAAAACTCAATGATGAATGACGCTTCAGAATACCTCTAGGACCTCACATGAATTGTTTTGAAAACATTTAGAAAACTTTCACATGCAACATATACAGGTATATGTATATACACTCGTTATACATACTAGTATAGTTCAAAACATTTCAAAAAACATTTTGTATCCAGAGCAGACAACATGCAGTCAGACGAAATCCACATTAGGCAAAAGATCAGACAACGCACACAACGTTTTATACTGTTTCATATTATACAGAATTTTATATATAATATTTTATTAATACTTATTCATATTGTATACAAATATGACAATCACTGATCATACACCCGTATTATGTTGATATTGCGCTGACCAAATCAGATCTCTAATAGAGAATCAGCAACCTCAAGAGCCTCAATGGTGCTCAACTCGAGAGGGTCGAACAACTGACAGCCTAAGGGGCCCCAAACAGTACCTGGCACCCTAAGGGTCTCAGAGCTATGACAGATAGACAGAGCTAATCAGAGGGTCTACCCGCGAGCATTGTAGTCCCCGAGCTCCAGCAAAGTATACCCCGCCAGTCAACAGTACAATATACTGATGGGGAATGAGCAATAATACAGACTTAACAGATATATTATACCCCGTATAATATAATAACAGACAATAGCCACTATGACATATAGTATCAGACAGATGCCCATAGGCATAGTATGGTAAATAGAGTATAGTGTGGACTATGCCACCAGAATCAAACAGAGCACGTGGTCTGACCGAACGCACGGCTACCATATTACCCTGGTAACTGGGCCTTCTCAGGGCATTAGTATACCAAAAACTACATTACCTCATAACTAGGTCTTCAGAATCAGAGTCAGAGTACTATATAAATACGTACTTATACTTATATATATA
Organism: Flueggea neowawraea; assembly: GCA_948243855.1. Taxonomy (NCBI): domain Eukaryota; kingdom Viridiplantae; phylum Streptophyta; class Magnoliopsida; order Malpighiales; family Phyllanthaceae; genus Flueggea; species Flueggea neowawraea. The sequence goes on along the minus strand of CAODLS010189523.1, from coordinate 14,259 downwards.
TATAGTAACAGAAGCAGATAATATGTATTATGCTACATAATACATATTTTAATTATCAGACGCAATGCAAATTATTTAACAGACATATATAATATTATCACGATATTTATGCCAACATAAATAGTGATAATAATGATAACATATAATATAATAAATATTATCAAATGTATATTTAGCATATGGTCATGCAACAAAGTTCATTTCCAGATAGTATATGCAACTATTATTACATATCAGAATCAAATACTATGTGTGGTTATTAATCACACAAATCAATTATTAATAGTCAGATCGTTATTAAACTAATTTCAGATTTATACCAGATATATAAAAAACATATAATTTTTAGAAGACATAGCCTATGCGTCTGAAGTCGACATCGCACTCACCTGGAATCCGAGCCAATACTCCAAATCGCAGTCCACCAGTGAATGGTTGGTCGCCTTGAAAGTCAAACCGAGCTGACAACAGAAATAGAGTACAACATACTCAAATAGGGTGATTGTGGCATGGCAGGATATGTATCTAATGAAAATACAGACTCAGACGCCATCGACGTCAAAAATTCTATTTCGATATAAGATCTAGCACTCACGGCTCAAAAATCAAATCTATGTAAAATTACGAATTGGTCCCTAACTTTTGTAAAATTACACTTTAGTCCCCGGACCTCGTAAAATTACAAACTAGTCATTTGAGCTCGAGAATATACAAACGACTATTCCTAATGGTCAGAATTCTCAAAAGAGCTCTTGAACTCTCCGAATTTACGAATTTAACTCATTTCCTAGAAATTACAAAATTACTCCCTAACTTCCCAAAATTACAACTATGCTCTAAACGTTCTAGAATTACAAATCTGACTCTCAGGTTTCTAAAATTATGAATCTAGACCCAAGTTTTCAGAAATTACAAAACTAGGCTAAGGCATATTCTAAAAAATGCCAAACTCTCGATTCGGCAGACAAAAATCGAAACCAAATATACCTATTGGTTCCTCTCAACCTCAGGAACATAAATCCATCAACAATTTTCTCAAACAAACAACAAAATCATCAAAAATTTGTCAAACCCTAATCTAACCCTAACCATTCAAAGAACTCATCATTTCTTCTGATTCCAAGCTAGTTTTATGTTAATCTAACCTCCAACAACCATAATCTAACAACCTATAGCATCCATTTCATCAGAAACCTCACAAATCCGAGACCCATTTCATTTTCGGCCTAAAAATCATTTCAGAAATTAAATGCATGAAATGGATGAAAGAAAAACATTAGAACTGAAATCTTACCTCTAGAGATGTATAGGAACGTTGGGGAACCAATGAGAGGCAGAGAGAATCGATCTGAGAGAGTGAGAGTGTGAAAATGAGAGTTTCGGACGAGTTTGGGTGTTTTAAACACCCACAGATCGAAACGTACTGTTTCAAGATTTGCAAAGGCCACGTACGTGATTTTGTAATGCAACGTATGTGTTGGTGTCACAACGTACGTTGTAATCTGTACAACGTATGTTGTCGTGGTCTACAATGCGTCCAATAGCAACTGTTTTGAAATCGTAACTTCATGACGTACATTTCAAGCTCGCAATGTACGTTGATCATCTTCACTCCCAGATAACGTACGTCATCTTACCACAACGTACGTTGTAAAATAATTCCAGTTAATGTATGGTTCACAATTTCCAACATACGTTGGCATGCTCTAGATAGCATATCTCAACTTTCTTTGCCTCCAAACGCTCGTCGGATCATTCCTGATGCCCGACGACACCCGACCTTTCAAAAATAACATCTTTTCAATATCCAAACTTCATCTCAAACATTCGAGAATCAAAATCATACTGAGTTCATTTGAAATCAAATGACATTCCATTAAAGAGTTCGCAAAAAATTTATCAAAACGCTACAGGGAAATTTCATCAGAACGGACGGGGTATTACACGTTTGACTTATCATGGATCGAACCATATCTAATAGAGTTCGATTTCTCCTTTCAGACACACCATTCCATTCGGGTGTTCTGGGAGGAGTAAGTTGTGAGACAATCCCACACTCTTTAAGATGATCATCAAACTATTGGCTTAAATATTCTCCACCACGATCAGATTGAAGTGTTTTGATATTCTTGCCAAGTTGGTTTTGTACTTCACTTTTGAATTTCTTGAAATTTTCAAAGGATTCAGATTTGTGTCTCATAAGATAGACAAATCCATACCTACTGAAATCATCAGTGAAGGTAATGAAGTACAAATAGCCTCCTCTAACACTTGTACTAAAAGGTCTGCATACATCAGTATGTATAAGTACTAATAGATCATTGACCCTTTCACCTTTGTGTGTAAAAGGACTCTTCGTCATTTTGCATAACAAACAAGATTCGCATGTATCAAATGATTCAAAATCAAATAAGTTAAGTAAACCATATTTATGGAGCTTTGAGATGCGTTTCTCACTTGCATGGTCCAAACGACAATGCCAAAAGTAGGTTTGGTTTAAATCATTTGATTTTAACTTTTTATTAATGTTATATATGTGTTTGCTTTGTTTCAAGTTTAAAACATAGAGACCAAAAGATAGTGTCGCTACACTACAAAATATGTCCCCATGATAGATGGAAAGATTATTATTCTCAATAATAAAATGATATCCATCATTGTTTAAACAAGAAACAGAAATAATGTTCTTAATCATAGTAGAAACATAATAACAATTGAACAATTGTAAAACAAGTCCACTAGGCAAAGTCAAACTGTAAGTTCATAAAGCTAATGCAACAACTCTTGCTCTATTGCCCACTCGTAGGTCCACTTTGCCTTTCATCAATGCTCTACTATTTTTCAACCCCTTTGATCTCCACATCCAGTATCAAATACCCATGAGGATTTAGTAGACATATCAATTTCTATAACAAAAATACCTGACGTAGAAGTCTCACTTCCACTCTTCTTTAGCTCTCCCAAGTAGGGTTTGCAATTCTTCCAAAGTCCAGCCTCATGGCAATGAAAACAAACTCCCTTTTTTGGTTTGGTTATCTTTGGCTTAGGCTTGGGCTTGGATTTTCCTTTGCTCTTGCCAACACCCTTTGGCTTAGCCTTGCATTTGCCATTTCCCTTTTGAACCACAAAAATGCCATTGGTCTTTGGCTGTCAATAACCTTTCTTGACGGGCTAGCTCTTGGAATATTTTCTTGAGATGCCTCATTATTTCAATTGCCTTCATAGCTTCAAATCAAATTCGTAACCATAGTATCAAGCATGTGACAACCTTCGAGTCATTTTTATGCTTCATAAGCATTCTTTTGTGCTTGAGGGGCATTGAATGCGGGTTCATTGAGAATTATTGTATCTAGGACATACCTCTTCCTTTCTTGCTTAAGAACAATTCTTAAGATTTGTGATCAATCAAGGAAGTTTAGTCCCAACCAATTTCTCCTTCTCAAGGATCTATCGCAATATAAAGGTTGATGTATTGTTTTTTGTTGCCATTATATCTACTTACAAAATATGCAAAGTTTTAATAAGAGGTCTTTGGGGAACATGATGGAAGCATATGTGGATGATATGATAGTCAAAAGTAAGAAAGAAGAATCTCATGCAAAAAAGCTAAGGGTAGTGTTCGATATAATGAGGAAATACACTATGAGACTAAATCTTACCAAATGCTATTTTTGAGTGTCGTCTAGAAAGTTTCTAGGGTACATGCTCACCCAAAGGGGGATCGAGGCAAATCCCAAGAAAGTGCAAGCCATACTATATATGAAACCACCATTCTCAGCGAAAGAAATGCAAAGGTTGACAGGGAGGCTCGCCGCCTTAAACAGGTTCTTGTCAAAATCCACCGAAAAAAGCCTTCCCTTTTTTAAAATTTTGAGAGCAAGAAGAAGATTTGAATGGATTGAAGAATGTGATCGGGCATTTGAAGATCTTAAGAAGTACTTGAGAGACATTCCCCTTCTAACAAGACCCGAAGAGGGCGAAAGACTATTCATGTACTTAGGAGTGAGTGAAACAACACTAAGTGTGGTGCTATTAAGGAAGGAGAATTTGATGGATAAACCCATTTACTATGTTAGAAAGGTGATGCAAGGGGCTGGATCGAGATACTCACATGCTGAAAAAGTCATATTAGCTTTGGTGATGGCAATAAGGAAACCAAGATCGTACTTTCAAGCACTCTCAGTCAGAATCTTAACCAACCAACCACTAAGATAAATACTTCAAAAATATGAATGCTCTGGAAGACTCACCAAATAGGCGGTAGAACTTAGGGAGTATGATATCCATTTTGAGCATCGACAGGCCATAAAGGGGCAAGCACTAATTGATTTCATAGTTGAGTGCACTCCTACACCTTAACAACATAAAGAATAAATGGTAGTAGTGAAGTGGAAACTATTTTTTGACAAGACCTCAAGCATATAGGGGGCTTCAAGCCCATAGGGGAGCAGAGCTGAAATTATATTGATATCCTATAGGAAGACGTGTTGGAGTACTCTTTTAGATTTTCATTTCCAAGTTCCAACAACATTGCAGAATACAAATCATTAATTGTGAGAATGAAATTATAAAAAATTGCAAGTTGAAAAATTGGTGGCATACAACGACTCCCAACTAGTAGTGCAACAATTTCAAATGGAGTATGAAGCAAGAGAGTCGACTCTGGCTCAATACTTAAGAAAGGTGCAAACATTAGCCCAATGCTTTAAGGATTTCCAGCTCATACAAGTAAATCGGTCTAAAAATAACCACGCAGATGCATTGTCTAAATTAGCCTCTTCAAAGGAAGTAAAGGTAAGAATTGTGAAGGTTGAAGTTCTTGAAAGACCTACCATCGAGGAGAAAGAGATTCTGGACATTAAAGAAGAGGTGGAAGATTAGAGAACCCCAATAAAGAAATATCTGATGACTAAGAAGCTTCCATCAAATCCTGTGGAAGCCGAGAAGATGAGAGTCCGGGGAGTAAGGTTTACCCTAGTCGATGAAGTCCTTTATAAACGTGCTTTTTCAATGCCAATGCTAAAGTGTTTGGACCCTTAGGAAGCTAAGCTGGCAATGGAAAAAAAAAAAGAGGGGTTATGTAGACAATACCTAGAGTCTAGACCACTCGCTGCAAAGATACTCTGAGTCGGGTTCTTCTGACCAACAATGAAAAAAGATGCCTCAGAAAAAGTAACGAAATGCGACAATTATCAATGCACCAATCTCAAAACTTCAGTGTGTTCTAGAACCAATTCCATTTTCCAAATGGGATTTGGATATCTTAGGACCTTTCCACAAGCATCTGGAGGGAGAAAATTCCTCATTATGGCTACAAATTACTTCACTAAGTGGGTGGAAGCAAAACCTTTAGCTGCAATCACTTCAAAAAGAATTAAAGAGATGGTGTGGAAAGATATAATATGTAGATTTGGGATCCTAAGAGTCTTAGTGGCAGATCATAAGAAGCAATTTGATTGAGATGCCTTTAGAGATTTTTGTACAAAGATGAATATAAGGTTGAGTTTCGCATCAGTATCCTACCCCCAAGCAAATGGCCAAGCAGATAGCTCCAATAAGACAATCCTGAATGGGCTGAAGACAATGATTGAGAGGGCCAAAGGCTCCTGGGTTCATGAATTACCCTATGTACTATGGGCATATAGGACAACAAGTAAAGTCTTCACGGGAGAAACTTCTTTCAATTTGGCCTTTGGGACGGATGCATTGATTTCAATAGAAATAGGGTTGGTCTCTTATAGGATGGTGGAATTCAATGAGGAAATAGAGCATGCCAATGCAAAAGCCTTGAGGAAAATTTTGGTTCTCATTGAAGAGAAAAGAAAACGATAGTGTATGAGGCTCGAAGCCTATCATTGGAGGATAACAAAGTATTACAATTCCCACATGAATAATAGAGCCATGGGTGAGGGAGACCTTGTCTTGAGAAAATCAGTCATCACTAACTCCTTCAAGGAAGATGGAAAACTGCGAGCTACTTGGGAAGGCCTGTATAGAATCAAGACGATTTTAGTAGCCAACACATGCAAACTCGAGATATTAGAAGGGAAAAAGATCAGTAAGATGTGGAATACAAACCACCTAAAGATGTACCTTCTCCCGGGATTGTAGATTGACAATGTCATTGAAGTTGTAAAAAAAAAGAGAAAAAAATTGAAGAAGATAAAGAAAAAATTCTCAAGCATATTGCTTAAGAAGTGAACGTAGTCCTCAAGGTCGAACCACTATAAATCTCTGCGCCTCATTTACTTTCTTACACTAGCATTACATTTATATTCATTGTGTGTGTGAATTGCAACTCATTTCATATCCTTATACATCATATTTACAATTGCATAGACTAAGGGATCAAAGGATGAAGCTCCAATGTTATACGTATAAAAAAGGGAATGGACTAGATAAACCTATACTTAGAACGTGATAAAAGTATGGGATCCACTCTCAATATCTCTTACATTTGCTGATACACACAAAAAAGCAAATTAACAAGTATGATCATAGAAGAAAAACACGAAAAAACCTTAAAAGCATGTGGCAAACAAAGACTTGTCATAAATGCACGCGGAAAATCATCGTGAATTATTAAACACAAAAAAACTGTTAGGACGTATGGCAAGCATGAGAATTTCCATGAACGCATGTGGAAAATTATTGTGAAAATAATCAATCAAGTGAAGCAACACAAAGTACTTACGCACACAACTGGAAGAAGAAAAGGAATACATGTACCAACATGATGAAGAATACAAGCATCATCATTATCAAAATAAAAAAATCACTTAACTCGAAAAGAACATTTCGGCTAAGTGATTGGGTAGCAATAGCAACAAGTCTTAACCAAAATATCAAAAATCAAAGTATGAAAAAGAACAAAAAGTCCAAAATGACTAGTAGACAACTAGATCCTTACAAAGAAGTCCTCTTATGGTGGGACGACATCATCCAATGAAGTAAGCTCAGGATCTGAAGGAACTAAAGGAAATCCATCTAAATCCATCAAACCCTCAGCAGAATCTCCAAAAACCTCATCTAGAGCTGGAATACGATCATCTATGGTAGGCTTCAAACTAAGCAATGTGGGCTCTGAACTAGGCAATTCAAGCTCTGAACTAGGCAATTCAGGCTCTGGGTTAAGCACAGTGGATCCCGAACTAGGCAACCATACTCTCCAAAAAATTTCCAAGGGCCAGAGAGGTTCTTCAATTCATCACGTAAATAGGGATGAAAGTGAGTGGTGAGATCACCATCATCAGGAGAAAACCTTAATTACTTCCAATCAGTAAAACCATCATTCTTAATCTCGTCTGTATAAAGAAGATCAGGAAATTTATCCTTCTTCACCTTCTCCAAGTGCCAACGTGCCATGTAAAAGCCAACTTTGAGGAAACCAGATCCATAAGCACCCTTAGCATCAAAGAACTCCCAAGATTGGCGATAATTGCTAATTGCTTCTCAACTAGAGATCTCCTCTCAGCCTCATGCTCCACTCTCAATGCCTTCATAGATGCATGGGACTTGGCAAGCTTCTCCTCAAGATCCTTCTTCTAACCCAAAAGAATTTGAGTCTTCTTCTTATGTTCCACCTTAAGGGTCTCAATCGATGTAGAAGAAAAGGCAAACCTCTCTTCAAGCTCCTTTTTCTCGGCCTAGAGTCTCTAATCTTGTCCCTCTTTCTAATTGGCATACTCCTCTCTAATTCAATCCAGTTGCTCCTGAATTTTTTTATGCTCCGTATTCAAGAAGTCAAAGGCTTTCATCTAATTTTGGAAATTTTCTTTCTCCTTTTCCAAAGTCTCAAAGGATTTCTTGAGCAAATCATACTATGCTTAAAAATTGTCATAATTCTTCTTGAGCTCCCTCTTTTGCCTCACTACAGCTTAGAAGTCAAGGTAGGGCTTATCATATTTGTGCTTAATTACTTTTTTCTCATCACGAGCATTTAGACACTCATTTTCTTTAGTAACGAGACGTTGACGAATCTCCTCATACATAGACAATACCACTTAAATCTATTGTGCCCCCTGTAGAAGCAAGAAAAAAGCGTAAAAGTTAATGGTCAAGCATTATAACACCAAAACATTAAAAAAAGTATATATTTTATTACCCTCACTATATCGGTTAAGCCACAATCTGAGCAAGTGTCAAGATTACCGAAGAACTCATTCTCATCCCGAGGAAGGATCGAAGTGTATATGATCCTATGTACTACTCCAGGTATATTCACTGAGTCCATATGGAATAAGCTAGGTTATGGATCAAACTTTTTAGCCCGATGGATCCATTTATCATCATCATCATGTCTTGCTTTTAGAGGGCCCATCTCTGGAAACTTCAAAGTGAAAGTCTTCTCATAATGCAAAACTTGATGCGACGGTCTCTCTAAAGTCGCAGTACCATGACTAGATGTTGATCCTCTTGGCACCAAGGGTGGTTCAGTAAATGGAAGTCAATTGGTGGGAGGACCATTCGAAGTAAGAACATTTGCTCCCTCCTTTGGAGGATTGGATTCATATGACTTCTTCTTTGAGGTCTTGTCCTTTGGCTCAGAAGCCTTACTTTTTGACTTAGATGATTTGCCTTTGGCTTGGAAGACTTGACATGCGGTTCAGATGCCTTTGGAAGATACCCGAATTCCTTTGGCGAAAGCTCAGATGTCCGAGCATTGGAAGCAGTGTTCTTCTCTCAAGTAGAAGGGGGGAGGCATGAGGGAATGCTCTTATCCTTCAGAGAGGGAGAACAAATTGAAGATTAAAGTCTCTATTGGGATGGTTTCTTGGAAGAGGCCAAGTCGATTTCCTTCCCTTTACCCTTCCTCCAAGACAAGACACTGTGAATGAGGTTTATACTTGTAGAAAGAAATAAAATAAAGTCAACCAAAGAAGAGAACTCCAAATAATATATAAGCCTATGCAAACTTAAAACAAACTCCAACAGAAGAATTAGACGATATGATGCAATAAATTTCATCTAAAAGAGGCATGGTACTTTGATTAACAGAACAAGATTCATTGATAGGAGGAGTAGAAGATGGCTTAGAATGTGACAATTTTTCTTCATATAGGAGAATCCCCGTTGGTCGAGGGTAGGTGATTGGAAGGTCATGGATTATGAGTAACCCCTCATTAAGCAGTAGCCAGATTTTGGGGTGAAAGAAGCTTAGTACATTTAACTCGGGTGCTGAAAGTCAATGTCCTAATTTCATCAGTGTAAAATTCTCTGAGATAGGAAAGATTATGTCTTTTCGGTTCTGCCCTCATCTAACACCAACAAAGAGGAGCGTCCCAAAACTCTTTCGGAGGTAATATTATAAACCAATGGTGGTCTAATTTTTTGGAAGGCTTTGGAATGTCATCTATGAAGAGAGAATTGGCCCTCAAAGCCTTTTGAATTGTGAAAGTTTCTTTGAGGTCTAAACATTTGAAAAGTATAAAGAAGCATTGAAACAAATGCAAGGTAGGCACTACTTCTTTTAGACAACAGAGCATATGGAAAGCCATCAGAATGGTCCAACCTTTAGGATGCAATTGGAAGGGGACCAAGTGTTTTCTCTAAGAAAGAGCATGAAAAAATCAGGCAATGGGAATCGAAGGCCTCATTGCATAGTGTACTCATGAATTGCAAAGGAAGTGTTAGGGACAAAAGCGGGACAACTGGCATCATGCAGATCAAGGGTCTCAACATGCCAATTCGACAAAAAGGAGAAGCCATTCTTTAATCTCTCGATGGCAGAGTGGTGAATGAAAGAGTTATGATTATCTCAAACAATGACATCGTTGTCCACGCGATCGGATGCAGAAACTTAGGAACTTTGGGACATACTATTTGAAGAAATTCGTGTTGGAATTCAAGACCATTTAATGACATTCATAAGCATACAACGCAGCGGAATAAACAAAAATTTTCGTCTAGAATTCCACCAAGGATTCATGCATATCAACATATATAATTAGGGTTAGATGGTCAACCTTAGATCCAAAGCTATTTTATATTCGAACGGATGGAATGTTGGTGTAGCTTTTAGTATAAAACTCGAACCACCATTTGTCTCACGTTGCCTTTGCGCGAACGTGTCTAGAGGTATCCACACTAACGAACTTTCTTCTTTGGATTGGAGGAGTGTACTAGCACTTCTTCTAGAATCTCTATTCTAAAAGCTCATAATTAATTTTCTCTTTTGAAAGTGACACACACTAATTTGGCTTTTTTCATGAGAGGAATAGCAAGCAATGCACCCTATTTATAGGCATATGAGGAGGCCTAGATAGGTAGCATATGGGAGCCGAATTTTCCCTCCCTTCCTCTTCAAGAATTTGGCCAACACCCTAGTTAATAAAATGTGTGTCGAATTCTTAACTAGTCACACTAGGGTTTGCCTATTCTTGTCCTACAAGAATAAACACTTTCTAATTAATTGTCATATACCAATTAGGGTTTTATTTCTCAAATAAGAACTCCCAATCAGTCATGGACTCCTAATTAGTAGTATATGTGCCGAAATACTCCTTGTCACACAAGGAAAATGGTTCCTAAAAAATAAAAGAGTTAGCAGAATTTTATCCTCCATTTTTATGGTTAGATGCCGAATTTTCTCTCTCCCTTTTTAGATTTATTGTGCCGAAATTATCAATGGGTTTATTAATGTCATTGGACTTTTAATTATATGATATATTATCATTTAATAAATCACTCACATGGGCCTAATTATGTCACACATAATCAACTACCCATAACCTTAATGATTAATGATTTGTATTAAAGTCCATTACATTAATGGACTATGTATTAAATCTTATTTAATACATAAATTATAAAACCCTGAATTATTATTGATTAATCAAATTAATCATCTTAATAATTCAATCACTAAAGAGAGAACCTTTGTAACCAATCCAGTTTGTTCTTGTGTGTGGCCCAATAAGCCCATTCGAAAATGGTAATGGGCCTTTGTACCAAACCTTTTGGCCCAAAGTCCATAAGCAGTATCTAGTAATACATTATGGCAACCAAAATCGAGTGGATGTCGGTGATCCGAGTTAACATTTCACAGTCTGATGTTCAGTCCTTTTGTCACACGATATCTCATCTAAGCATAAGGTATGGTCACATGTCAACCTTATATTGCTTAGCATATTTCTCGATCTCAAGTAGATTGATATAACGAATAACATTAATAAACCCCTTTATCAATTCATTCGAGTATGTATACATTCCATCAATCCTACTCATCAAGTGGCCAAGAGATATCACTCTTCTTAAGATGAACAAATCCATCACTCTCATTATCACTCCTCTACATAATTCATAACATATCCAATCATAGCCTTTATTGTTACCCTATTACGAATAACATTTGACTAAGTCAAAACATGTGATTCCTCATGTAGGAATCGATAGTGAGTTTCAATCAGAGGACTCAAACATCACCACTGCATGAAAGCTTCTTTGTGACAGGATCCATGAAGAGTTTTTATAATGGGCAAGTCCAATACATGTTCCCCAACATGTATCTATGTTCTAAGTTGATATCTCATATCCATAATCAATAAAACGTGACTATCTACTTACAGACATACTAATCTTAATTCATTATCATTCTCATGATAATGATCGATTAGGGACATTTAGAATAGTATTCCTTTTATCCTTATGGTTTTACTATCAAGTTACACACTTGATGACATAAGGAAGAATAAACTATTCATGGAGTTTTATCTTCATAAAATAAATAATATTTCATAGAAATGAAATGTCTCTTTATTAAATAATTAAATGACAATATACATCAATGATTGGACTATGGCACAATTCTAACAATTCGACACGCAAAAACCCTTGTTGTAAAAATTTTAGGAAAACTCATAAGGATCTAGGCAATTTCTAACTATTTTTAGAGCTAACCAAAAGGACTTCAAAACTTTGAGCGTAGATAATTGCGGGAAAAATAAATTGACAAGGTATGTAAAATACCTAGGGAATATTGCTGATGAAGACCCAGAAGAACCTCTCTAACCAAATTCAAAATTCCTAAAAAATGGGTAGGAAGATTTTTTAGCTTGTAAACAAAAAAAGGAGGTAGAGGTTGTTGGAGCTGATGATTGGGAAGCCATTCGCCTTTAATGGAACTTAGAAAAACTGGCAACACATTTAATTGCAACAATTGCTTGGCTCTGTTGGCTTAAACTCCTGACTCTAACATAAAAGGTTGCGTGTTCAAACGATGGATGCAACATATTTCCCCATATGGTCGTCTAGTTGGTTGACCCAGTAGAAAATTCACCAAAATTGATGGAGGAGAGGTTCGAACCAGCTTGCTAGAAGTGAAGTAACGCCCATTACCACTTGAGCCTGATTGGATTTGGTGTTGTGATTGCACGAGGCAAACATCATCTTCAATTAGATTAGGCCAACAACAAATTCAGACAAATTTTTGGAGCAGAGATTCGAACCAACGCCTATCACCACCTGATCTCGCTTGGGATTCTGTTTTAATTTCGAATGGAACTGAACTTAACCAAATTTTAGACTAAGAACAGAACCACTCTCAGTTCTTCATGCCAAGATTTGCAGCGTTGCAACTTGGAAGAAATAGTGAGCCAGCTCTTCAAGGTGCTACAATCGTGAGAATTCCGAATGATTTTCTATTTAAACCTTTGTTTCTATTGGCTTTAAGGTGAAATAGAACACCATTCTCAGTCCTTTCTCTTCTCAATCAACCACCAAAATCAGACCACCACCTTCGAGGACTCTGTAAATTAATGGCAGAAGGGCAAAACAAATTCCAACAACACAACTAATACAACAAGAGGAAAAGAGACTCACTAGCTCCACAGGGGCAAACAATTTGCAAAAGAGAGGAGGAAGAAGTAAAGAATAGAAAAAGAGAGACAAGACCTAAATTTATATGAAAAAATTTCTTGGTCTAGAAATATTTTTGGAGATTGAATTCGCAATTTGGGTGGAAATAAATCCAAGAGAATTGGAAAAATGATCAAATTAGAAAAGATTTGATCCACCAAAATCAAGAAATAAAATCAGACAAATATTAGAGCCAAAAAAGGAAGAAACTCATGGAGGAGCGGCAAAAAACGACGGTCCCGAGCCTTGCATTGAGTTGACCCAATCCAACTCGTCAAATATGGTCCCTGCCCATGGTTAGGATAATAAGATAAGTCCTTGCGACAATAATTTAGTTACTAAAGGTCCTAATCAGCTTCAAAAAATTTTCGAACTGTCTCTGAAATCGGGAATAAGCCATGAATGGTTCCAACCACCACAATCCTACAAATGACAAAAAAGAAAGTTGATTGCAAGGGTGGAGCTCAATCATAAAAAAGCATTATACTCCTATTTTCGGGATACCTGAAGATAATAGTGGGGAACAATTGGTGTAATATAGTTTTTGGTCCAAAATGCCCATCCCAATAAACAAGTGCATAAGCCCACAAATGAGGCCTTATTTTAAAAATATTTACAGAAATTATATTTATGCAATCACACATCTTTTATAAATAAGAGTTTTCACCACACTTGAAAGGTATATTCTCTACACTCAGATTTTATATCTAAAGTTCTGTCAAACTAAATACTAACTCCAGCGTCGGAGAGTCCCTCGATGATCAACCGACCTCACTTGATTTTGTTCTTGCAGGATTGAAGTTGGTTCAAGGTGTTTGTGGTCTATTGCTCATCTTATTCATCCATTTTGTTCGTATTGCAAATTTAAGGCAACGACAATTATAAAAATAATTTCTAGAACTATATGATCTATTCTAATTATTATAAAGTATGAATAAACATATTTTCTTCTACTGATAAAACAAGGAATTTTTTTTTTCAAATTAACCAGAATTTTAAAAACTGACAAGTTTTCTGCAACCAGTTGGTCTTTCGATTTTGCTCTTTAAACTTAAACCGAACCAGTTTAGTGTCTGTTCATTGATTTGCTGTCGAACCGGCCGGTCCGGTCCACTTCATTTGTTACGAGTGTTGATTTCTCAAAAAAGCTGAATTAATTAACAAAACATACATGCCAAGATGCTACTGGAAAGCTGAAACGAAAATGACCAAGCTTTTACCGTGGTATGGATTATACGTATGTTCCTATGCGGAAGCCTTTTGTTTTTTTTTTAATTACAGAATGAAGAATTTATAAATCGCTAGCACGTTTATGCTCATCATCAAATTCACCTTCAACAATGGAGACATCATCTTCTTCAGTTATTGAACTAATTTCTTTGCTGACCCTGTTGCTTACCTGGT
>CAODLS010189375.1:0-11460 GCA_948243855.1 Flueggea neowawraea | reverse complement strand
ATCTCCTGCAAATACCCACAAAAGCCCTTCTATAACCCCATTCTCAACACCAAAAATGGCGATCCAAGGCCTTCCACAACCTCCACAAATCCACAAACTCCCGCAACCCAGCTACATCGACTCCATCCGCTACCTCCCCACTTCTTCCCCACTCCACAAAACCCTTCTCATAGCTTCCTTCGACACCGAAACCCAAACCCCACTTCTCCAAACCCATTCTCTTCAACACCAAAGCCTGTCCCCACTCTCCTCTTGGACCCCACCTTCCCGCATCACCTCTCTCCGCTCCTCTCCTTCCCTCGTCGCTGCCGCCACCTCCTCCTCCTCCCTCCACCTCTTCCCCTCCCACCGCCTCCAGCCGTGCGCTGAGGTGGGTTCTGGTGACGGGTTCCATGTGGGGCCAATTGGGGATGTGGATGTGATGGGGAATGAGTGTGTGTGTGTGGGTGAGGATGGGAGGATTAATTTGGTCGACGTTGGGAGTGGTGGGAAGGTTAGGAGAGTGAGTGACGGAAATGGGTTGGTTTCGTATTCGGCGGTGAAGTGGGCGTCGATGACTGAGTTTGTTACCGGTGGTTATGGGTTTGGTTTACAATGGTGGGATCTTCGTAGTCCCGGTTCGGCCGTTGCCCATTTCAAGGGCAATTGGTGAGTTGTTTTGCGTGTTCATTCGTTTTTTAGAATTGGTTTTTGATGGTGTTTGATGCAATTGGTTATTGTCTTTGTTTTCTGTTGTAATTCGTTAAGAATGGCAATGGAAGAAATTTGAACCTGAGATGGAACCATGGCACTCACTAAGTGTTTTATTATTGTTATTGTTCAGTTGCCAATTTGCTAGTGATGTGAACGTTCGATTTGAACCTGAGATGCAATGCAGGGTCGATTGTGCATGTTAATGTGTGCTTTCTTGTTGGAACATTTTATATGTGCCTTGAAAAATTGATATTTTTAGTTATGCTTATGTTCTGCTTGCTTCTGTTTTATGGAGTTGTCTTATGAATGTACTAATTCTGTAGGTTGATTCCGTGGTTTGTTGTATTTTCTAATTCGTGATGGGGTAATGATGCAGGGATAAAGGAGCTAGTTCTGGCATCATACACTCTGTTGATATACACACATCGAGAAAGCATACCTGTTTGGTAATTAAAGCTGCCATATTTATTGTTATCCCCGGTCGCTTTTAAATATCATGTGAAATAGAAAAAAAAAGTGTGTTTTGCAATTGTCATGGGTGTTGCTTGTTAGTAAATTGTATAGTTTCTTTATGCCATTTTGTCACCTGTATAGAGATCAATTTATTGCCAAACATCTTGCCAGGCAGCAGGATGGAGCTTCTAAAGGACTAAGGTGGCGATCGTCCCCCCCAAAATTTTCAAAAATTTCAATATGTATTATATTAATCATAGTATATATACATAAATATTAATGAAATCATCCCACCAAAAATTTGTAACTCTAAAGAAAATATAAATATGTTATTTATCTTCCTTCAACATGAGAAAAAATGTAATTTTGAAAATCTGAATAAGAGAACTTTGATTTGTTTGAAGAAAAAAAGTAATTTGAAGATCTGAATAAAAGAAATTTGATTTGTTTGAAGGGGCAAAAAAAGAAACTAACCAATAAAATTAAGTCAATCAATTAAACTTAAGTGAAGTGTATGTAAAAATAACTACACCTTGTGAATTCGATTTTAGTATTGGTAAACTTTAAATTGCTGAACTTCTTAGCGTTCATTATCAATAAACTTAGAATTCTTAAAGATCGGGAACTAAACTTTAAATGATATTACACAAGTTTTGTTGTTGGTGTATCTGTTCTGTCTATATTATGTCAGTTGGATAATACAATATTTATCATACAAGTTTTTGCATATATACCTCCATCTCCCCAAAAATTTAAATCAAGCTCCATCACTGCCAGGCAATAGTCATGATACGAGATAAAACATGTTATTGGCCCCTAACTGCTAATTGTAAACATGATAAGAGATAAAATATGTTATTGAAATGGACCTTGTAGACATGATAAGATATAAAATATGTTATTGGTCCTAACTTCTAATTGTAGATGTTGTTTTGATTAGTTCATAACCCACTAAGAAGTAACTACAAGTGCTGCTTCAGAATAAAATTAATTTGTAGATGCCAACTGAATTTTTCATGGACACTAGTTCTAATTTTGTGTGAGGTTGTTTTGGAAACTGCATTGGGTTGGTTGTTATGATGTGGCATTTTTGTGAAGTGATTGATTTATTTTCTGATTTCATGAACTTTCTAGCACCTTGTAGGCAGGTGGTTCTTCAGGTACTGTGTTTGCCTGGGATTTGAGATGGCAACAAAATCCAATTTTTCTTTCTGGGACTGGTGCGAATGACGACACAGTTACCCAGTCATTGTCTGAAAGTGAGGTATGGCAAGTTAAGTTTGACTGCTACAAGAAGTCTTCAAACATTGACTCATCCACACGGATTTTGCCTGCTATGATCTGCTCTGAAGATGGGATCCTTGCCGTCATTGAACAAGGTATAGTGTCTTTGTTTCCACAATTAATTTTAGCCACTAGTTTTCTGCAGTTAATATCACTGCCAAATATCTGGCTGTAGAAATGGTGAAAAGAAAGGTTTTCTTTGTAGTACTTGTCTTCTGGCCGCAGAGTGTTTTGGTTACTTGAATTGTTTTGACATGCGTATCCAATAATGTAGGTGAAGAACCCACTGAGCTCTTGGCCGAACCATGTGCAATTAACAGCTTTGACATAGATAGCCAAAATCCCTCGGTGAGTTGGATTTTTTTATAGATGTTTTAGATACCGGTGAAGCACGGATTTTCTATCTTACATGTGATTCTATATAATGTGATGCAGGATGTGGTATGTAGTTTGGAGTGGGAATCCATAGTCCTGTTCTCAAGGCCGTAGCTGGGAACACAGAGACTTTTCGAGTTCAATTTGACATTTTGTTGATGAAATCTTGAACTATCACTGATGATTTTGTCCTGCCAACTGTATCAAAGCAATGCATCAAGCCAGGAGGAAAGTATCTCGTTCTGACTGTCATGGAAATCATGTATATCAGATATATGGTTCTTGAGAAGCACTTGCGGAAGCAAGTTTGCTAATTAGTTGCGAGTGATAAAGGTTTTTGACTGTTTGTGGAAGAGTAATTATGTATCCATTGTCCTAAACATTATCCATAATGACATGAACAACGCAAAATAGGCATAATATATGTGAATCCCTGAGCTTGTCTTGATGGTGCAATTTACTCGCTGAATTTCGTAACTCGATACAAATTCCTTCGAACTTGCAAAAATCTCTATCATTACTTCTCAAATATTGAAAACGTGATCGTTTAACATCAATCCGAAGAAATTGTCTTTTACGAGTGTGACGTGGATTTTTTAATTTCAGCGTGGTAAATAAGTGGCTAATCATTTCGTCTATAGTCATGCCAATGTGATGTCGTATATGTAAGGCTCCCTTCTTCATGCCTCACAGACCCTAGCAGACCATTAAAAACCTTCACACCGTCCCCAGTGGCTAGGGTTTTCTTCGAACGGAAATCTAGGATTGTCGATCTTCTTGACTCCGGTTGTTTCCAAGGATGTGGTCTTGTTTGTTTTGGATTGTAGATCTAGTCGCTAGGGTTTTGTTTCTTTTTGGATTGTAATTGAAATTGCTCTTTCAATCAATAGATTTTCATTTTGTTAAAGTGCAAATCTTCTGTGTACTCTCTTTTTTCGTTAAAAATCCAATTGGTCGAGAGAGAAAGAGAGAGAGAGAGAGAGGGGGAGCTGGGTTTATAAAAATGATGTGAAAGATCCAAAGAACTAATTTTGAAAGCTGGGTTGGAGGAGGAGCTGGGTTTCGCAAACGCTCTTTGTTGGAGGAGGAGCTGGGTTTTGTTCTTCGCCTGGGTTTCGTAAACGCCCTGTTGTTGGATTTTTTTTTTGGGTCATGAACAATCTGGGAGAGTTGTGATTGGCTGGGTGTTGTTCTTTGCTTGTTGAGAGTTGAACTGAAACAAGTGGCTCTTGTCTTTCAGGAATCATCTTCCGGTGGTGCAAGGGGCAACTGATTTTCATTTTTTTTTTTAAGTTTGTTTAATTTTCTCAAAAAAAAAAAGGGGGTTTGCTTTGCTTGAGATCGGTTAAAGTCTTAATCTTTTACTCCAAAAAATCTAACACATACTTAGGTGATTAAATCAATTTAGAATTGTTCCCAATAAAGCTTTGATCTTTTACTTATTTTAAAACAAAGAAAATAAATCAAGAAAGAGAGATGGGTTGGTTTGTGATGTTGCTTAGAGATGAAGAACAGTGAGGAGGGGACGAAGAAAGGTAAGAGAGACAGATCTGTCATACGCCTTTCAAGCAATTGAAGTCACCCACATTGCCACATCTATTTAGTCATTACGGTTTGTGTTAAATTGTCACATTTTTAATACTTGAGAGATAATAATATAAATTTTTACAAATTCGAAGGGTTTTATACTAAATCACAAAATTTAGGAAATAAATTACATTATCAATATAAGTCAGGGGGATTCACATGTATTAGGCCAAGCAAAATATGTTTATTTTTTGAACTGATAAGCAAAATATGTTTTGAAGCATATCACATACTAACATTTATATTCTGCATATTATAATTTTAAAATAATCGAGCTAACTAATAAGATAAGTTAAACCGAATTTTGATATGTTATGTTTACTGCTTAAATAGAAGTAACAGTTAGTTCAGTGATAATTAATATAATTTTTAAATATAAATTATTTAGATAATTAATTTTGGAAGAAGCAGAATATTTGCGACTGCAAGTCCATGAAAATCTATGCTAAGGCATAGCCCTGAACCGTAAATAAACACAGAAGTTAAGAAGACCACAAAGTCTCCAATAATTCATTCAATTCCAATTTAATCCTCCTCCTCCTATCCTCATTCCTCACCATATCACTCCACGTCACAACAAAATTTTCACATTTCCCAAACGCCAGCCACACCCAGAAACACAACATCATCAACAACAATGGCTTCTCTAACGATGTTGTCTTTCAATACGAGGATTTGTCCATTGCCTTCAACCCGAGTCTCTTATGGGTCACCCCAAGTTTCCTCTCTTACCAAGTCCCTCAACTCGTTGAGACTCAGTTCGAGTCATAGCATTTCTGGTTCACTCTTTGTTTTCCCTCAGAAGTGTTGTTCTGTTCCCACTCTCACTCAGAAGTTTCAGTCTCTCACTGTTTTTGCTGCCAAAGGCTACAAAAGGAAAACCCACAAGGTCTCTCTCTCTCTCTCTCTCTAATATACACACACATTTAGTGAAATGGTGTTTGTGGTTTGATTCAGTTTCGTTTATTCTTTTTGTTGGTTTGAGTGACATTCGTAATCTTTATTGGTTTTCTGACAAAAATGGTGAAGAAATTTATCAAATTGATGTTATTAGTCATTAGATTTTAAGTAAAATACGTGATCTTTATTGGCTATATTGCGAGAATTGTGGAGCAAATTATCAAATATATGTTGTTGTTAATGGTTTATTTGATTTATTTAAGAAACTGGTGGAGCAAATTATCAACTAACAAAAAAATATGATGTTGATTTTTTTTTATAAATTTAAATGAAAATTTATTTTTTATTCATAATTACATCAAAAAGGGCTGGAGAAATTCGTTAGCTATAATTTGTTCTTTTGGTGGGATATTTTTTGTCCAAATAGGCATCAGCAAAGAGATTCAGGGTGACTGGTACAGGTAAAATAGTGAGGAGGAGAGCTGGGAAGCAGCATTTGCTGGCCAAGAAGAATACAAAGAGGAAATTGCGTCTCTCCAAAATGGTATGTTCTCTTTCAACACTCTTTATAATGCTTTGGATTGTCGAAATGATATTACTTGTTGTTCCGGTTTGACATCACATAGTCTTTACTCAAGTTCTGCTTGTGTAAAAAATCTTGTGGTGTGACTATGAGTGGTAGTTTTTTTTGTTTTTGGTAGGTCATTTTTCAGTGTAATCTTGTAATGGTTAGGCAAGATGAAGCTATTGTTGACTAAAAATTAGCTCTTGGTTCTGATAAATAAATGAAGTATCTTCGAGGAGCATTACAGAATAATATCATGTTCCTTGGGATTTCAGGTGGATAACAAATGCATAAATTGCCCATCCTACCATTATAAGATATTGCTATTTCTGATTGGCTTTTGTTCGTTATATGCATGCTGGGTTCTAACTTGGTCATGCATGCTGGGTTGGTATTTGAAAACGATATTATAAGCTTTCAAGAAAGGATTCACAGCTCGAGTGAGAAATATTTATGTCAAATTCTGTTGTTGCATTAAGTCCATTGAGTCAACTGCGAGGAGCTTCAGTTGAATAACTTTCTTTCTAATAAACTGTTAGAAGTGTAATGTCAATTTAGCATATAAAATTTATTTCAATGGCTATATAGATGGTTTCTAGTTTGTAGCTATTGGGTCACTTGTACTAACAAGGGAACTTAGAGTGAAGATGATGTGGGTTATTGGTGAAAAAAGAACAGTATGTCAATAAAAGAATTAGTTCAAACAGGCTGTTTTTTTTTTCAAATACTTTTTAAGTATAATCTCTTCTAGGTTTTATTGAGGAAAAAAAAGACTGTAACTAGAGGGGATGACCGAACCATATTGGCTTTGATATATTGGGCAAGTTTTCTGCTCTGAATGAACATTGAATATGTGATTTGTACGGGCAGTCATGATGCAATTCAAGGACTTAAAGGAACTTGAGCAAAATGTAATTCATTGGCTATTCTGAAACTGAAGCTTTTTCTGTGTCCATAGTCTTGTAAAAGTGACTGGAATAAATTGTTGCATTGAGAAGGCATAAAATTCATTATTCAGCTTTATGTCTTTTTATTATGTTTTCTCAAAAGGGCAGGATTGGCTAAAACTTGTCTCGATGAAGCTGCTCAGTAGGATAGTAATAGACTGTATCCTATATCATAATTTTCTTTATTTAAGCTCTTGCCTATTAGTTCTTAGATTTTACATCAATGAAATTACTTGCTGCGGACGTCTTAGAGTTGGCATGTCTTGTTCTTCCTCTGAATATATCTTCTTTATGGACAATAACATTTTTAACAAAAACTGCTATAATTTACTTGTGAAACTTTATACAATGTCAGGATTTATTTTGTGTTTTAAGTCTTTTAACTACAATCATTCAAAGGATGCAATATAAGTAACAAAAAGTGATGGAATGAAGGTTTTTTTCAATCTAACATTCTTGCTAATGGAACATGTGTAGACATCTGTCCTTTCACGGCATTATGATTTAATTAACAGAAAAAACCTTTGTAGATCGTCAATGGCTGTGTATGCTCCGCAAATTTGATTTATTATCCTTTTGCCCTTTGTTGCTATGAACTATTACCACTCCAGCAGTTTTTCTGTGAGTACGTGTGAAATTTCTTAGAAAGACAAGAGAACTGTTCTTTTAAAGGAAAGTTATGACTTCATTAAGTGTTCAATTGTTGGCAATCTACTGCAAGTGTTGTAGCTTGTGTAGTGGGAAACCTGTGTAAGATAATAACTTATCCCTATGTTATGATTGTCTTACATTAAAGTTACCCTTCAAATAATGTGCAGGTTGTTTAGCGGCTGTCATTTCAGTTTTATGAACATTTTTATGAAGGAACAATGGCTTAATTGGCATAGATTCGTTTTAATGTTCTCCAAACAGAATTTAATCAATGTCCTGAGAACACATAATTGAAGCCACTTTGATTCTAGTTTGCCATATCAGTTATTTTTATTGTTCACCTTATGAGTGTCGTAAAGTTTTAATTACCCTTTTCATATTCTAGCAATGGTCGCGCAGACAGATTTTGAGCTAATATCAATAGTGATATTATAACATGAATTTGTTGTTATTGTTTGCAGCACGCAGTTAGCCGGAGTGACTATGAAAATGTGATTGGAGCCTTGCCGTACCTAAAAGTAAACAGAAACGTAAAGTAGAGAGTAGAGAAGATCTCCGTGCTTTCCACGGGAGAGACCTCATATGTTAACTCTTTTTGTTCACTTCCTACATTTATGCAAAAATGCCATGATACCCTTATTCTCTTCATTTAGCTAATGGCAATTGATTTTTCTCCACCTTGAGATTTCGAGTTTTTTTTTGTATGCGCATGTCTGCTTCAATTTGTTTTAAATTTCCTAGCTTCCCAATATTTCCAGCTCAAATTTCGGACGAAGTTTTTGGTAGGACTTTGTATGAGTATGTCAGACATGAAGGTAGTTCTCAGGTGTAATTTATTGTGTAAACAGGAAAACAAATGCAAGTTTGCCAAAATGGTCAGTCCAGGACATGGATTTCTTCGGCGTGACGAGGTAAATTCATGTAATTGACTCTTAACTAGATTATTATTAAATGTTCTTTTCTAATTAACTAACATATTTCATGTTCTTGTCATGAAAATGATGGTTGAGTTTGTTATTCGATGATGGACGATGGAACAAGAAATATCTTAGCCCACTTGAAGGGGGTGTGACTTACAGTAACAGATATAAGTTTGCAAGATTTGGCTATGCTTTTGTTTTGTCAACTTTCGTTTCAAGGCAAAATTATCTGTCTTTTTCGTGAAGACAACTTCCATTTCTATATGTTAATCACTATAATATAATGGACACACATTTAACGTCAAACTTAAATTACCTTTCTAGAATTGAATTATTGGTTGTTGTTATCAATGTTACGTTTTGGATTTGGAGTCCTCTCTATAAAAACAAAACAAAACTCCTAATTTTTGGCAAAATTTGAACCCTTTCTTTTGTTCTTTCTCCCCTTTTTCTTGGCGTCCTCCCAAGCAAATGTGATGCACGTTTTATTCATGCTGCAAAAGATATAATGACTATAGATACAATTTTTTTCTATTTTACTCAGAAACTCTCCAATGTATAGGTTTCGAACCCACGCTCTGAGAGGACATCGGCGTGGGGCAAACCATTGAAGCAACCCATTCGACTCGACCTGGCCAAATTGAATTGGACTTGTAGAACTAGACTGGTCAAAATTGGAACCGGTCTGAATCGTGATCTGCACAGTAAAAATTGATGGTTCATGGGCTGGTTTCGGTTCAGGGTAGTAAAAACCGTCGAACTGTTGATTAATCGGCGGTTTAAATCGTCTGATTGAACCGCCGGTTAACCAGCTGTTCAAACCTTAAAAACCAACGGTTTTAACCAAACCAGCAGTTTAACCTTTCTAAACCAACGGTTATCTTATTAAATCAGTAGTTTTAATCCTCTTAAACCAACAATTTTAACCAAAATCAAAAGTTCAACTTTTCTAAATTAGCAAGTTTTAACAATATTAAAAAAAATAAAAAATTAGATTTGAACCAAACCAAATCAAAATCACTAACTGAACCGAATCGAATTAAATCATTAACCAAACTGAAGTCGAGGTCCCCTAGTTGAACTTGAACTACCGATTCATAAACCGTGACCATTTCTCGACCTATATTATTCAACGTTCCTTGTTTAAGTTAATTGTAAGGAATGAAAAGCTTAAAAAAAAAGCTTAAAAAAGAAAAAAGAAGACAAGTGGAACAAGCAAATTGAATAGACTCCAATGATTTGGAGATAGTAATGCGCTAATTGGCGGCCAAGATAATGCCTTAGATTCCCGTTATGGTCACTTGTCATTTTCGGCGGCTACACCTAAGCCGTTCTATTCCCTTCTTCAGACACTTGTCTGGTTCTTTTTTTTTTTTTTATTTTGTGATTATTTTTTCCACATTATCCACTCTCACAAAACATCACCACCTACCATCAACTTTCTTTTTTTCTTTACACTTTGTTTTATTTCTAAACATTATTTCATAATACTATAAATCTTTATACAGTAGAATATTTATTTAATATATAATATTTTGAGAAAAAATTTAATATATTAAATTTAATATTTTATATTCATATTAATACTGTAAAATTAATTAAAATTTTATTAAAAAAATAAAATTGTAATAAAAAACAAAATTAGAATAAAAAATTCCATTACACTTATGGTAATTAATATTTTAAACAAAAAAAATAATTAATATGATGTAAAAATTTTATTTTATTTATTTTATTCTATTTATAGTAATCGAAGAATTGTTGAATAATTTCAAAGATTGACACTTACTATGAAATTAGAATGTCAAATGTCAACATTTTAGGATACTAATATGTCAATATTTTAAGAGCAATATTATATATATATATATATATATATATATATTGGACAAATTTGAAATTTTATTTGAAATATCAATCGCCAATTAAAATTTGGATTCAAAAATAAAATAAAATTAAGGCTCCGTTTTATTTGAAATATCAAGGCTTTGTTTGTTTATCAGAATATTCCCATTAATCATCACGGCTTGCTTCTTTTTTACAAAGCTTTCAATAGGAAATGTGAAACATGACTAGGGCAGATCTAGGGGTTCGGGGCCCGTGATATAATATATAATTTATTTATATTTTATTCAAGTTATATTATATATATGTATAATATTAAATGAAACATTAACATATTATATATAATATATTCTTTTTTATACTCTTTTATTTTAAAATATAATATATAAATATATAATGTTAAATTTGATACCATCATTTTATTTGTCATTGGACCGTGAATGAATTTTGTTCAGATCCTGTCACTGAATATGTCAGGTCAAAAGTGATACTCTTCAAATGTATATTTTCTTGTTGAAAAATATTCTCTCACAGTTATAAATGAACAAAGATTTGAAATTACATTGATAACATTATCTTGTGAGCATATCTAAGATATGCAATTTTTCACTTGCTTTTAAGACTTGTCTATACAAATGAACTAGTTTAGAATAGTATTTTATGATTAATAAAAATAAATTAAAATTTAATTAAATTTAAATCATATAAAATAAATAATACATGTAATTATAAAATTTAATTGTTAAGATATAAGAATTATAAAATAATTATGATTGATAGTTTTTATGTGTCACTTTTTGTTCGGTATACATATTAAGTATATTATAATTTTATTAAATAATTTTTTTGTTATGTCAATTCATTCAATTGATCTTAAGTTAGACTGGAGAACATTTTTTCGTATTTGTGTATTTAAATTTTTATTTTATATAATTGATAATGAATAATTTCTTTTTGAAGCATTAGTTTTTTTTCTATTCAACAAATAGTTTAGACGAAAAATAGTATGATTTTTTTAATATTTTTTTTTGTTGTAGAATGCATCTATATAAAATAACTTATACGGATCAAAGTTTATCTAATGATGATAGTAACAATCGTTAGTAGCTTGTAATTTTATCTTTAATTGTGAATTATTTCTTATGATAAATTTAAGAATATATTATTTATTTTATTTAAAATATTATTTAAACTATAAATTTTTACAAATTACAAATTAAATATAAAATTAAAACTAATA
>CAODLS010189369.1:0-17369 GCA_948243855.1 Flueggea neowawraea | reverse complement strand
ACAAAAATAGACACTTATTTTTAGTACAAATTAATGTTGATGATATAATTTTTGGTGCTACTAATGAATCTTTGTGTGATGAGTTTTCAAAGCTAATGCAAAAGGAATTTGAAATGAACATGATAGGAGAGCTTAATTCTTTCTCGGGTTGCAAATTAAGCAGACAAAGAAAGACATCTTCATCAACAAAGCAAATATATTAACGACATATTGAAGAAATATGGGATGGAGAATGCTAAAATCGCTTTATCTCCTATGAGCACCACAATGAAACTCACCAAAGATAAGCAAGGAAAAGGAGTAGATGAAAAGCTCTACAGAGGTATGATTGGATCTCTCCTTTATCTTACTACAGGTAGACCAGATATTATGTTTAGTGTATGTCTATGTGCACATTTTTAGTCTTGTCCAAAAGAATCTTACTTAAGCGTTGTAAAAAGAATTTTCAGATATTTAATTGGAACTAAGAATGTTGGCTTGTGGCATCCAAGAAATGACTGCTTTGATCTAGTTGGCTATAGAGATGCTGATTATGCAGGAATCCAATTAGACAGGAAAAGAACTTCTGGTACTTGTCAATTCTTAGGTAGTGCACTAGTATCTTGCTTCTCAAAGAAAAAAAATTGTGTTGCACTTTCCACTACTGAATCCAAATATGTAGCAGCTAGTAGTTGTGTTGCTTAGATTTTGTGGATCAAGCAACAACTTTTGGATTTTGAAATCTTATTTCAAAAATTCCAATTAAGTGTGACAAAACTAGTGCCATTAATATTTCAAAAAATCCAATACAACACTCAAGGACAAAACACATAGATATCAAGCATCATTTTATACGTGATCATGTTCTCAAAGGTGATATTGAACTTGACTTTGTTTAAACAACTGATCAGCTTGCTGATATTTTGAAAAAACCCCTTGATGAAAAGAACTTTATGTCTATACGTAGAAAAATAGTAATGTGTGACTTGAATGAATTTTGATTGCTTGTGTGTAAATTATGTTCATCTGCATTCATGCATACATTTACAGTAAAATGATCCTATGCAAAAAGAGATAACTGAAATTGGAAGGTCTGAGTATGGAAATAATGGTTTCTAAAACTATACTGTGTGTATTGAAGAAGACACAACGCACGGTGTTGATGGTCAGCCAAAATTGTGTACGTCAAGTTCAGCTGCTAAGTGCGTCGAAGAGGTACTGCGCACACAAATTATCTCTTTGGATTTATGCTACGTACACAGTAGCATGTGATGTGTGCGTTATCATAAATGGTTATTCACTAGAAGTTGTTTGGGGTTATATTGTGCATGCTGTATATCATACTAAGCGCGTTGACGAGAAAGGCATCAGTTCTGGAATTTCAAGGGAGATAACTCTAAGTGTGTTGTACTAAGTATAAAGCACGTAGAGCTTGAGGTAGTGGCACTGGGTTCAGGTGATGAAACACTACGAACATAGAAGAGTGTGCAAAGCACGTAGAAAGACTCACGTAGCATTCCTTATATGCGCGTTTTGTGAAAACTGAAGGATGGGTCTATGTGCGTAGAAGTGAATAAGGCGCGTAGAGGCCACTGTGCATATACTGTGCAAGAAGAACATGTTGCTGTGTTCGTAACACTTACCCTTCATCTTTCAAAATTACCCAATGCCACGTCTAAGTGTGTTGCTGAATATGCTATGTACATAGGTCATCACAGACTTCTAAAACAACGTACGCAGTGTATCCATCTGTGCACGTAGATGTTATTCCTCTTAAATAACCTCAAATTAAAGCTCATCAGTTCATTCCAAAACCCTAACCTTCACTTCTGACAAATCAGTTCTCTCAACTTAAATCCCTCTCTCCATTGAAACCTCACCGCAGACATTTCCAAAATTTCAAAACCACTCACTCATTTCCCTATCTCTCTTTCAAACACAAAACCCTAACCCTACCGTACGTACTTCCTTTTCCTTAAATCATGTAGCAACAACTGTTTCTATGGAACCAAAATGGAAATCTAAAATCCACATGAAAATGGTTCATGATTTACCCAAGAAATCATCCAAAAGAGAATCCTCAAAAGTGATCAAGCAGACCAGAGACCATTAACCCATCTTTACTTATGCTGGGATTCCGGTCTCGCCTCCCTCCAAGAAACCCAATAAGCAAAAAGGAACTACCACTGAGGAAGATTTTGATTCCTCACAATTTGTTGATGCCAAAGCTGAAAAACTGTTCAAGCATCTTCAAAACCTCCAGTTTTAAAATTCAAGATCATTTGATTTCAGATCTTTAAAGGAAAGAGGATTAGATCTTGAAGACGATTTCATATGTTTCTGGATTAGAGACTTTTGTGTTGAAGCTTCACCCTATTTTCCTGATCTGGTAAGGGAATTCTATGCCAATGCTCGACAAATGGTGAATGATGATGAAGACAGTGTATTGTTTTATCAGACTATTGGAGTCTCTAGTCGGGTAAGTGGTATTGACATTGTTGTGGATGAAAAACTTCTAAATAAACTTTTCAAGCTTCCCATGGTCAGAATACATGTAAAACGGGAAAAAGGGGCTCAGAGAATATGTCGATATGGAGGGGAACACCTTAGCCATCGACACGGCTATAATGAGAAGATATATGTTTGACAGGTTTGGTGTGGTGGAAATTGAAAATCTCGAGCAACAATTTCTTGAACAGAACAAATTTGGTGTGAAGTGAAAAATGGTTCACACTGCATTCACCAAGATTTTACAATCAAAGTCTCATACGCAATCTGCACTGACAAATCAAGATGAAGTAACCTTCTACTTGCTGATGAAGGAAGAACAAGTAAATTTTGCATGTGTTGTAGTAGACTGGATCCTTGAAAGACAAAAAAATTTCAATCTTCCAACCTTTTCGGCACAAGATAGTCAAAGAGCCGAGATTGTGCCTTTTGCAAGTCATCTCTTAAGGATTTTCAAATTCTACAAAGTCCCACTGAACAATTCTTAAGCTTATCATGTTCAAGAATCTAGGAAAATCCGAACTGAATTGCTCAGAAATATGCGATTGTATAGAACAATCGACAGGGGATATGTATTCCAACCTTATATCAAAGAAGGAGATGTAATGGTTCATAAGAGAGATGAATCAAGAAAGCTAAAACTTGATGAAATGATTTATCTCCGCAAAATGTTTGAGGATAAAATGAAATTGCAAAAGCGAGCTAAAACACCAGTAGAGGAAAAAACACCACATAGAGCTGCAACTGAAATTGGAAAAGGGTCACTGAGAAGCGAAGAACCCTCTGTTAGTGCTGCTAAACTTGATGCTTTAATTCTTGAATTTCAAGAATTCAAAGCCATATCTAAGGCCTTTCAAGCTGAGACAAGAGAAAATTTTGAAACCATCACCAATTTTCTTCAAGCAAATTTCTCTACACTGAAAAGTCTCAAAAATAATCAGGCAGTAGCTCCATCTCCTCGAGTGCCTACTCCAAGTCCTTAAGAGCCCCCAGCTGAGAAAACTGAGGAAGAAAAGGAACAAGAAATGACCATTGAACAGGCATGGGAAATTCTTCGTCTTTACAAAGAAAATATTGGTCGTCTTCATGCGTCAACATCTAAATCTTTTGAGTTTGTGAATGCTGATCCTCTACCTATTTTGGTTGTTGAAATTGACACTAAACAAGGCGAAATTCACGACACTCCACTCAATATGGTTGAAGAACCAGAAGACTCTGATCCTATTGATGTCCATGAGCTGCATATGGAAGAGGCATGCTATGAAAATGCACCTGGTGAAGATCTTATTGCTGAACCAGATGTGGAATCTTACGTTGAATCTGATGTGCCTATGGCAGAAGCACCAGCTAAGCCTGTAGTGCAACCGGGTTGTGAACCTAAAATTTCAATAGAATGAGAACATCATGAAGAAACTGAGCTACAGGTAGAGGCCAAACCTGAAACAGCAGCGGCCATACCTGACACTGACACTCCTACTGATATGCCTTCTGCGCTGAATTCTAAAGCAACCAAATCACGCCATTCTTCATCTTCTCAACGTCATTCAAGTATCTACAAAGATTTAGATCAATTGAAGAAAATGCGACAAGAAATCATGAGTAGCTTTGGTCGTCCAGATTTCACGGCAACATCCTCATCATCTTCCTCTACGTCCAGTGAGTCCAACAACTCTTCAAGATGGGAATTTCCGTTTCCTCCATCTGGATGGGGATCTTCCTCTCAGACTCCACCTCAGCCACCTCCAAAAATTGAACCAGTTTTCAATCCTTCTAATATTTATTGTGATTGAGCGCATTGAAAAAGGATGTAGACTTTGGAGAAGTTATTAGTAGAAGAACAGGAAAAATTGGACAGCATGCCTCTGATTCCAGAGGTTGTTGAAATCTATGATGATGAAGAAGATCCGAAATATGTTTTTGATGACTTATATTGTTAGATTCTGATCCGAAGAACCATCAGAGAGGCTAACCCTAATCTATCTGCGGAAGGCACCACACAAGTTCTTTCCACAGTAGCAAAAGATCTCCAGAATTCCCGATCTCAGCCTTTCACTTCTCGATAGTGATTCTCATATCATGTATCCACATCATTATTCATGCACACATCTTGCACTTTACATATCATATGTGTTTCATATTTCTAGTTCTATACCTGATATGTATGTCATCTTTGTTCATTCAATTGCAATTCTTCCCACTTTGCCCCTTATAATTATGCTTCCATATTTTTTTTATTATAACAAAAAGGGGGAGAAAATGTGTAAGTTAAAAAGAGTTTGATTACTATGATATTGCTTTGATATGTATTACTCTGCTATTGCTCTGATATGCAATAAAATTTGTGCACTAACATTCGAACAAGTCTTAATAACCTTGATCAAAGTTGGCTTAGTAAATTAATAATAGTTGCATTAATTGAGGGGAGTGCAAACTCTTTAAATGTTTTGTTATTATCAAAAAAAGGGAAAATGTTGAATCAGTTTTTGATTAACATGAAACTCCTGAATTTTGATGAATTAACAAAACATTTGAAATAGTTAAGCTATGAACGTTGTACACCCTCTATGTGTTTTAAAGATTGATCTATGTACTTTGAACCAAGACTTATATGCGTTGATCAGAGATAGAGGCATACCGAGATTTTAGAAATGGATACTATGCACGTAGACGAAAGCGATATCGGTAGGAAGAATAATTCAGTTACATGTTTTGTGCGTTATATCTTGATCTATGCACGCACTAAAGATGAGACATCGACTGGATTGCTGAGCACTCTATACTACACACGTTGTACCTTGGCCTAGGCACATAGATGGGACAATCAGTCAAACTAAGAAGGATTTATGAGACAAGCCTCGTGACACCTTACAACACATACATAAAGGGGCAAAGAAGATATTTTTAGGAAGAATATACTATACACGTAGTAATTGGTACAATGCTGTTGATGGAAGTCGACGTTCCAAATTCTGTTGACGAATTAATATGCGAGATTTCGGATGAGGCGCACAATGGAACATATGCTATGCACCCAAGAGCGATGAAGATGTATCGTTTAGTGCGGGCATATTATCGGTGGCCAAGGATGAAAAATGATATGGCATAATTTGTTTTGAAATGTTTAATTTGTCAACAGATTAAAGCTGAGCGCCAAGGCCCAGTAGATAAATTGTAACCCTTGTCAATACCAGTATGGAAATGTGAAAGGATTGCAATGGATTTTGTGATAGGATTACCTAAGACGTCAAAGAAAAATGACAGAGTTTTGGTGATCATAGATCGGCTTACAAAATCAACGCATTTTCTTCCTATCAAATAGGCTGTTACACTTGAACATCTGGCTAGGAAGTATATTGATGAAATTGTAAGGCTGTATGATATTCCTTTATCTATTGTATCTAACAGAGATCCACAATTCACTTCTCGGTTTTGGGAGAGTTTCAAGCAGCTTTAGGAACTAAGTTGAGTTTTGGCACAACATTCCACCCCTAGACAAATGGACAATCAGAAAGGACAATCCATGCATTAGAAGATATGATGTGTTCTTATGTACTTGAGTTTCAGGATTCATAGGATAACTACATCTCACTCATGGAATTTGCTAATAACAACCATTACCACAGTAGCATTGGGTTGGCACCTTATGAGGCATTGTACGGTAGAAAGTGCAGAAGTTAGATATTCTAGGATGAAGAAGGTTTAAGAATTCTCGAAGGACCTGAACTAGTTCAAAAAATCGTTGACAAAATAAACATAGTGAAAAGTTGACTTAAGGCAGCTCAAGACATGCAAAAGAGTTATGTAGATCAACATCGTAGAGAAATGCAGTATAATGTTGGTGAAAAGGTTTTTCTTCGTGTTTCACTATGGAAAGGAGTCATTCGGTTTAGACAGAAAGGTAAATTAACTCCCCATTTTATTGGTCCATACGAGATATTGGAGCGAATTAGGCCTTTAGCCTTTAAATTGGCATTGCCTCGAGAATTGCCACAAATTCATGATGTGTTCCATGTAAGCATGCTCAAAAGGTATAGATCAGATCCTACCCATGTGTTGAGTGATCAACCGATTGAAGTTGCTGAGAATTTGACATATATTGAGCAACCAGTTGAAATTATCGACCATAAGACGAAACAGCTAAGCAATAGGGAAATTCCTTTAGCAAAAGTATTATGGACACATCACTTAAAGGAAGAAGCTATATGTAAAATAGAACAGAACATGAGGTACCGATATCCCCATTTATTTGAGAAAATAGGTGTTGAAGTTCGAGGATGAAATTCTCTTAAGGAGAGGAGAATGTAACACCCAACCCCAATTAACCATGCATTGCATATGCATTTTCACGGTATAGAGTCCATCATTTATAAGTAAGATATTGCTTTAGAATGTATCAAATAAGGTTAGAATAAAATAAAATAACCTAAGTTGAAGATGAAATGTATATGAAGCTAGGGCCTAGAATGAGAATAAATAGTAATAGGGTAAAAAGTGAAAACTAACTAATTTACATACGTATGTGTAGATAACTATCATCTAAAATTTAACACATAACAAGACCTTCTAGATAAAAGTTATCCATATGTCCAAATATTAAGTGAAAGCTTGTTATTTATTATATAAATTAGGACAAAAATTGTCCACACCCTCAAATGATTAATGAACACATGTACATATGACTCATTAATTAAGATAAGATCAAAATGAAAAAGTAAGAGATATTTTGGTGGAGTTGGCAACCTATTTCATATATATATGTAACTCTTTTCTTGTTCAAACACAACCACATCAACACAATCAACTTCTAGTCCTAAAATTCGTCCAAAAACACTCACATACACAATTGACCATCAATTCCTCCAAAGAAGAGCTTAAATAAAGCAAAACTAACCTTAAACTCGTAATAGCTCTTGACTAGTCTCTATTTCATTCATACTTTTGAACATGCTAGAGAACGAATTATAGTAAAATAAAAGAATAAAACTTGTATATTTATGTGTTCTATATTTTGATGTGAAAGGGTTTAATTAAATTCTATGTATTTTTGTATTTATGATTGAAATAGTATGAACTGCCCTAATCACAGGTGTTGTAGAAACAATATGTTTGTAAACAGATTTTGGAAACCATAAACCTAATTTGGAAATGTGAAAAACATAAAATTCATATATATATATATATATATATATATATGTGTGTGTCTTATAATGTACTGTAAAAGGGAATAGCTTAATTCCATGTATTTAGGGAGTTATAATTGTTTATCTAAGACTAGTCATGTTTATAGTTTCACATAATACAACTTGATTCTATGTTTGGATGTAAAATTCACTGACATTTATGTATTTAGAATTAGCCTTTGATATTTTTCAGAAATATATTTATGTAAACTTAGTTTTTAAAACAAAAAAACACGTTTTTGAGCTGGAGTTGAATGGAGTAAATCAAGATCAAAAAACTGAGTAAAGGTCTGGCTACCTTGTTACAGTCCTTGACCTGACTTTGAAAATTTGTCAAATATTGTGTAGACTGAATTAGAAAACAAAGTTCATGTGATTAAAAATATATGTTTGTCTAGTTGCTTATACAATTTAGATAATTTGATTTGAAGCTAAATTGAATAAAAAAATCTCATAAAATTAGGTGGTGCTCAATCTGTCCTCAAGAAAAAACAGAACAGAAGACAGTCTAAATTTATAATCTGACACAAATTGTACCCATTTAATTAGAAATCCTACTTTATAGGCCTAGAAATATTGAAATGTCTACTTTCAAATGAAATTTACAAAACGTTAATTAAAAGTCAATAACTTCAGAAATGTTAAATGGAAGACCAACTGTTCAGTTGAGGTTAACTCAGAAAACCACTATAGGGATTGTTTTGTTATATTTTCAATAATAAGGACTGACCTAAATTTTCTTATAACAGAATAGAAGAAAGAGAAAGAGAATAGGTCCTTATAAGTTTGAGATGTAATTAGTCTTTAAATGAAGCAAATTCAGAGTTTACATCATTTGCTAGGACTTATGGACTATATTGAATAAGAACTTGTAACTAAGGGACTAGTCCCAAATTTTAGAGAAAAGGGTATTTGATATTGATATATGTAATTTTAATATTGTGTAGATCCAGATGACCCAAATACATATAGATTGGGGAACTAGAAGTCATCGGTGTTTAATATATATATATATATATATATCAGAGGCACAAATGAGTAGAAACTAGAGGTGTTTCCACTTGTTTGCTATGTGTTTTGAAAGTGCTAAACATGATGGGTTTATTGTGATATGTGCTTATATGATGAACTTGGATTATTCGTGTATTATATGTGTAAATTTGAAAATGCTTCATAGTGCTTATGTGTGTCACGTGTAAATGCCTTGACTTGTGAACCTGATGTGATTATGTGCTTGGATATATTGTCTGATATCATTGGTTATGACTTATCGGTTAATATGAATAGTTTATTTGATCGGATTTATCATTACCAGACAGATGTTGATATGATTTGATTTATCGATATCGGACAGATGCTCATATGATTTGATTTATCGTTATCAGAAAGAAGTTGAGATGACTTGATTTATTGTTATCGTATCGTGAGTATGCATATATTGATTGGAAATTGAATTCGTGACATGGCACTTGCATTTTGGACCTAAAAAAGGCGGACTTGGCCAACATGTTAAGTTCTCCATCGTTATCAGATATATATTGAGACTTTGTGCCTCCATCTTTATCGGAAATATGTATTGAGACTTTAAGTCTCCATCATACATCGTTTATCAGCTGGCCATCGTATCGTTTATGAGAGTATATGTCTCCATCATACATCGTATCATATTGGACCTGGGTTGAGACTTATCATGTTCTAGCCAAGCTCCAAAATAAAATCAAAATTGTGTTCACTTGCACAGTTTCATATTGTATGATTAATTTATATGTTTGGATGCGTATGCTATTTGCAGTGGATATATCGATGATAGTTTCTCTCACTGAGTAGCGACTCATGTAAAGCGCTATTATTTCCAAGGTTTTTAGCATATACAATTTTGGAAGTTGATCAAGCGTGAGGCTGATCAACGTATCTGCATGGAGCACAGGTCATCCGGCTAGATCCCACACTCTATCTCCTTTGCATCATGTTATAATTGTATATATACTTTTGAAAGGATCCTTAGAATGTTACATGTACTTTTGTTTAGGTTGTTCATATGCATTGAACAAGTATTTTCATATGTAATTTTGGATATGAATGATCTATATGAATGCATGTCTTTGTGACTATAATTGCATATTATAGTACAGTTAGATGAAAAGGAAGGTGTGACAGTGATCACTAAAGCCAAATACGCCTCACAACCATGGCGAATCATCTTCCCTAGACTAACAACTGACATGTATCCCTGTACAACATTGTCTCGCTCACCTGATAATAGAACTCATTCTGAACAAACGTTCAAAAGCATATTTTTTTCACAAAACAGTCCAAGGTAGCGTGTCAAGCCAATAACATCAAATTCTCTAACGTCTAACACCGTAAGATTAGCAATCAACTCGTGTCCATCAATGTAAATCACACAACCCCAGACTTTAGAGTCAACCAAACTCTTGCTTCCCAAAGGCGGCGAAACCTCTAACAATCTATTCAACGGATGTACCGCTAACCCGAAATGCCCCATAAAATGAGATGTAACAAAAGAATGCGATGAACCAGAATCAAACAATACATATGTAGATATCCCATAAATAGACAACGTACCAGTCACTGTAGCATTGGAGGCATGCGCCTCCTATCGTGTCAGATGGTATACTCAGGCCTGACCCCTGTAGCAGAACTGCCCTGACCAGATTGCCCTCGACTACCGGCTCCATCTCCCATGCCAAAGGAACTGCGACAATGAAAACCTCTACCTGCTCTTCCTGCACCCCTACTGGTGGCAGTACTAGCAGCGCCAAATCCTCATACCATAGACTGTCCCGAATGAGACCCTTTACCAAGCTTCAAAGAACACTTTTCTATCTTCTGCCATGGCTGTTAGTAGTAAAAATAGTTGCTCGTCGCCTTATTGTAATTCTCAAGGTGTCTCCTCCCACAGGTATCATAAGGCAGTGGAATACTCCTGGAGCTCTGACCTCCGCTTTGAAATCATGCACGCCAGTTGGTTGTGCCACACTATAGCTCTAAGTACTCTAACTCGACCTTAAACCTCCAGTAGAATGTCTATGCCTAAACTCAGACTGACTGCTTTGACCACAGTCTTGTTGGCCTCCACACGTACCCTTTGTCTTTTCCTTCTTATGCTTTTGAGGATTCCTTCCCTCCATATACTCTATACTCCTGGCCGACTCAACCATCTCTCCTACTGTAGTCAAATTATGACTTGCCACCACTTTGCTAAATCAAGTTAGCAAACCCTTTTGGAACTTCCTTGCTAGATCCTTTTCGCTTTGGTAATCCTCAAGTGCTAAGCTCCTTAAATGTTTCTTCATACTTAGAGACAAACACGCTTGGCTCTTGGTGGAACTCGCTAAACTCATTAGCCTTCTTGTCCCTGATGCTCCTGGGAAAAACAAATAGAATAAGCTGATTCTTGAACTTAGCCCAACTAACATCCTTGCGGGTCTCACTATCATGCCACCACTGGGCTAAACAACAATCTAGTTGCAACACAGTAAGTCAAACCTAATCAGCATCATCAGCAATGCCCCTGGCATCAAAACAATGCTCAATGGCAAAAAGTAAGTCATGTGGATCTTCACCAATCTTGCCCACAAACTTCAGTGGCTTAAGCTTAAAAACACATCAAGCCGGTTATTAGCATCGATTCGAGGTGCTACAGGTGCAACCATGGCAACCACCTCTGGCTAAGGCTGAGGAATAGATGGTACCACTGGTGGAGCTAGTAGTGCCATGGGCTGAGGTGTTGGTTGACCTCCAGCTACCTGACCAGAAAGAAGCCCCTCAATGTGCTCAATATTAGTAGCAAAACGCTCTAGTGGATCAGGCTGAACCATAGGCTGTGGCTAAAGCTGTGGTTGTGGTGTTGAAGTTGCAACCTTCAGTAAACTAGGCAGGGTAGTCTAACCCGCTACAGACTAACCGGCGGCCTTGGTGGAAGCACGCCTAGCAGAAGCTCATATTTGGCGACGTCGAGCCATATCTAAAGATAGCAAACAAATAGATCATATATGCAAAATGTCAGAATGCAGATAATTGCCATAGTATCAAAATATATATCAGAAGGGTATACAAAGGCAAATCAGACTGACTCAATCAAAGATACCTACGCTCCACACCGACACAGACTTAGGAAACCTAGGGATCTAATACCACCATTGTCATGACTTGTTTTCAGACCATGATCGGCGTACAAGATGAACTAAATCAGAGGCCCATCCCACGTCACACAAGCCTCGGAGAATCAGACGTTCTACTTAGATTATTCATTTTACACATTTATTAGACTAAAACATATATAATTAATATAAGTCAAAACATATAATAAAATATATATAAGTGAAATATACCAAAATAGACATATATAAAATGCTATTAAAATACCAACATGGAAATTAGTATAATCAAAATACAAAATGACCCAAAAACCAACAGAATTTCGGCTTGGAGCTCTATTGCAAAATAAACAAAGCCCGACCAAAAGGGCACCACGATCAACGGGCGCCTCACTGAGATGTAGGATGTCAGACAGTTGCTGGATGCCAAAAGTATACCTGAAAAATATTAGGGGAAGGGGGTGAGTAAACTCAGTTAGGGATGACACTCTATATCGCCTAATACTGGCATCACATAAACTGTTTTGAAAAAGTTTTTGGAAAATATCACATACACATATATGGTTAAGTACGAATAATATACACTCGTATAAATAATAATTTAGAAATTTATTTCAAAAATGTTCACACAGATAACAAATAGTAGAAATATAGAATAAGATATATAGCAGACGACAGTTAGGGACCAGATACAAAATTAGACAGATAACAGACGTTGTGGTCTATGCCACCAGACAGAATCATATAGAGTACGTGTATCTGGTCGAACACATGGCTACCATTTTATCCTGGTAATTAGGGCCTTGATAGAGCAGTAGTATGCCAAAGGCTTTGTTGCCTCGTACCTAGGTATCCCTTATCCAGAATATATAAATAATTAAATAATAGAACATACGAGCATACGGAGTATATTTTAATTTATAGAATATATATATCAGAGCCATAGGGAGGGAGTAGATTTATACTATATTTTGTTAAATTAAGCCTAAGGGTTGACTTGTTTGAATCTTTTAGAGTGGGAAGACATTGGTTGGTAGTAAGACCTCGAGGGGTAGTAAAACCAAGTAACCGTCTCCACTTTTGTAGGGAAACTTGATTTAAAAAACTTAGTTTAATGGATTTGTTTTATAGATCCACTTCTTATTCAAGCTCTTATACCACTTCTTCAAGTTCAAAGAAGATTGTTAATATTGAAGAGTATGTCATAGAAGATTTTCAAAAATCTATCAATGATTGGCACATTCCAAAGATCCATAGAGATCAGATCTACAAAATTTTCAAATATAATTTTTTCAAAACTAATTTTTCTATCAAAACAGAATAACGTGATATACAAATCTCCAAACCTTTTGAATCTATTACTCTTTTATCCAAAGAATCTATTAAGGAACAAAAGGAAAAGAATTTCAAATATATTCATATTGGCTTAGTCCAAGTTGGTTTCAAATCCCTTACTAAGGAAGGGCTAAATTCTTCAATTTTAGCTGTTATAAGAGTTGCAAGGTTTTTAGACTTTGAAGATTCTCTTTTTAGTTCAGTTGAGTCTAGTCTTTGTAGTGGTCCAATTTATTTTGATTATTATCCAAATGTTACAGTTTCTTTAAATGATCCAAATATCTTAAAAACTTTAGTTTTACAAATTAAAACTCATAATTACAAAATGTTTGAAAGTTCAATACCAGTTTATACAACATCTGCACAAAATCCACAAAACCAATGTCAGACCAAAACAAATTCTCCTCCTACTTCTCCCATTTTTTCTGCAATAACAAAAAATATTGCAAACTAATTAGATGTTTTAGAACAAAATTTCCAGATTAATAAACAATTTTTCAAAAATGATTTTTATGCCCCTATAAATGTAGAAAAAAGAATATGGTTTTCCAAAATTTTCTTAATAAAAGACAAGAAATTCAAAAAGAATTTTATGATTTCATTTCTGAGCATAGGCTTCAAATTCTATTCTTTGATTGGTTTACATTATTCTATGCCTCACAAAACAACATTCAATGTCCTTTTTCAAAAAATATTAATCCTATAACCAGAAGAAATAAACAAAAATTTTGGGAATTAAGTGATGGTTCTTCCATTCAATATGATCATCCCCCACTTCTTAATATTACCTTGAAAGTTAGCGATAAATCAATATACTTACAACCTTACAAAATACCACATGAAAATGACTATTCTAATATCAAAAATAATATTTCTCAAAACAATTTTACAAATTGTTATTTGAATACAATTGGCTTGCAACTTTCTCTCATGGAAAAATACATGCAATCTCAGACTATCACAAGCAATTCCTCCAGAAACAAAACTACTTCGGATATTTCTTCAAACCTTTTAGAAATCAAAAAACTTCTCGTCTTCAAACCATTACAAATCTCACAAGCTAGTCAAAAAGAATTTAGAAATAAAAAACTAAATTCCCTTTGGCAATCAATGAACAAGCTTCTAAATTAGACTCATCAACTTCATATTCTAATCCAATAATTCCAACTACACCCCCAACACTCACTGATTATTTCTTCATCCTCCAACCAAGACTCCAACCAATAATCTCGAATCCATGTCCTTTCTAAACCACCAAACAATCAAATCGAATCTGAACCCGTAGTAACTCGTCTTCATTGGTGTAATCAATCGTCTTCTTCTCAAGCTCTCATACCTAAGCCCGACATAGGAATTGATTTAGGCCCTCAAAAACTTGTTCAATCAAAATACAAATCAACAACTCTTTATGAATGGAACATAGATGGTATGGCTGAATACCAAATTCTAAATCTCCTTCAACAAATGACCATGGCAGCCAATGCCTACAAAACCCAAACAAGCCCTTTTGACCGAGCAATTGTTGAATTTCTAATTGCTGGTTTTTCCAGCCAATTGAAAGGATGGTGGAATTTTCATCTCAATCCACTTGAATAAACAAATATCCTTGAAGCCATCCAATCCAACGAAGAAGGTCTTCTAATTCTTGATGAACTCCAAGACCCAATTCCTAATGTTGTCTCAGTATTAATTCTAACAATTTCTTTGCATTTCGTCGGTGACATGTCTCATATCAAAGACAAAAACGTTGAACTCCTTTCTAATCTCAAATGTCGTAGGCTCAGTGATTTCCAATGGTACAAAATCAAATTTCTTACCAAAATCATGCTTCGAGAAGATTCAAATCAACCTTTCTAGAAAGAAAAATTTATCGCTGGTCTTCCTTCCATCATTAGTGAAAAGGTCAAAAATCGTATTCGTGAGCAATATGGTGATCAAATCCCTTATTCAAATTTCACATACGGTCAAATCATTAGCTTCACCCAACAAGAAGGACTAAAAGCATACTGCGACCTTGAATTCCACCGAAAACTCCAAAAAGAATTGACTTAAACATGAACCCAATTCGGTGCTTTCTATCAAATGTTCAATATGTCCAACAAATCTTGTTGCAACAACTATACTAAACGCCCTTCCCGGAAAGACCAATCCAACAAAAAACCCTACACATCTTCCAAGCCATTTTATGAAAAATAAAAATACTACCAAAAGCCCAACTGACAATATTCCAAACCCACATGACCCAAATCACAACCAAAACCTAATTCCAAAAAACCTTTAAAAGACATTACTTGTTATAAATGTGGTAGAAAAGGTCATACTTCCAAATATTGTCGTCTTAATAAATAAATCAAATAACTTCAATTAGACGACAACATTGTTCAAAAATTAGAAGCACTTCTTATTGAATCCTCCGAATCAGAATATCAAATGTCATCTGATTCAGAAGAAGGCCTCCAAATCGATGCACTGATTGCTTCTTCTTCTTCTTCATCATCTTCTGATCCTGAGTCTCCTACCAAACAACTCAATGTTGTTTCCAAAGATCAAATATTTACCTTGGATGTTATCCAACAGATTGAAGACCCTAATAAACAAAAGGAATATCTTGAGAAACTATGCCAATCTCTCCAAGAACAATCCTCGTCTACCTAGGTTTCTCCTCCTATTCCTTCTCCAAAACTAATGCCTACAATCTCACTAATATGCTTAAAAAACATGAAAAATAAAAATCACAACACCCACTCTTCAGGAATTACAAAAAAGAGATCAAATCTGTCAAAAACGAGCTTCAACAACTCAAAGAAAAACAAGAAAAACATCACAAGAATATTCAACTTCTCCTTTCCAAAACATTGATTGATGATACTAACGATTAATCTATTGATCAGATTCATCAAATCTCACCATAGCCCGAACCAATTCCCGAAGATTTCTTACGTCTTGTAAAAGAAATTACTTCCCGAAAATATGTTGTCAAAATTAAACTTTCTTTTTTATACGATTTTGAAATTGATGCAGTTGCCTTATTTGATAAGGTACAAATTTAAATTGTATAAAGGAAGGAATTGTTTCCAAATGATTTCAATCATCAACGTTGAAAAGTTTTTATGCTGCTAATAATTCAAAACTTCATATAAAAAATAGATGTGATGCAAACATTCTTAA
Source organism: Flueggea neowawraea (assembly GCA_948243855.1). Lineage (NCBI taxonomy): Eukaryota > Viridiplantae > Streptophyta > Magnoliopsida > Malpighiales > Phyllanthaceae > Flueggea > Flueggea neowawraea. The sequence continues at coordinate 1,078 of CAODLS010189369.1, read as the reverse complement.
TAATGGTTGTATGATTAAATCTTCTTACTTAATAACTCCTGATATTAATCATATGATTATTTTGGGAACCCCTTTTATAAATTTAATTACACCTTAAAAAGTAAATCATGATGGCATTTCTTTTAAACATAATGACCAAAAACTTCTGTCCCCGTATTTAGAAAAACCTAAAACCCGTGATCTTAACATTTTAATAGCAAACTCCATTTATCAAAATGAAATAAATGTTTTAATTAAAGGAAAAATTGATCACTTGGAAGATTTTTCTTTTCAAAAAATTTCACAGAAACTTCACATTAAAGATGTTTAATAAAGAATCTCCGCGTTCCAAACTCAAATCGAAAATGATATTTGTGTTAGTTTTGTGCCCTAGTTAAATCATTGATACACATTGTCATTACATTTATTATTTAATAAAGAGGCATTTTATTTCATATCTACGAAATAAAATATTGTTTATGACAATAAATCATCCATGAATAGTTATTCTTCTTTATGTCATCAATTGTGTAACTTGATAGTAAAACCATAAGATAAAAAGGATAATATTCTAAACATCCCTAATCGATTGTTATCATGGGAATGATGACAAGCCAATGTTAGTATGTTGTTAAGAGGATAATCATGTTTTATTAATTGTGGATATGAGATATCACTTAGAACTTAGATACATGTTAGGGAACATGTATTGGACTAGCCCGCTATGAAAGCACCTCATGGATCAATGTCACAAGTTGTTTTCATGCAGTTATGATGTTTTGAGTCCTCCGATTGAAACTCACTATCGACTCCTGCATGAGAAATCGCATGTTTTGACTTAGTCAAACGTTATCCGTAACAGGGCAACAATAAAGGCTATGATTGGATATGCCATGAATCTTGTAGAGGAGTGATGGTGAGAGTGATAGATTTGTTCCTCTTATGAAGAGTGATATCTTTAGGCCATTTGATGAGTATGATTGATATAATGTATGCATACTCAAATGAATTGATAAAAGGGTTTATCAATGTCATTTGTATATCAATCTACTTGGGATCAAGAAACACATTAAGCAATATAAGGTTGACATGTGACAAT
>CAODLS010189285.1:0-21989 GCA_948243855.1 Flueggea neowawraea | reverse complement strand
ATATTGATCACTTCGAATATAATTATATTTCCTTAATAGGTGAAAGAATTAACATATAGTATTGATATAAGCTAATTTATTTTGAAATAATAAAACCACATCTATTTTACATTAATAAAAGTGTTCCAAAAATACTATTTTATTGAGTTATAAAAACTTTGAAAAAAATACAAGGTGTTACAACATTAATAATTTTCTCCAAATGATAATATGTCACTAGACATGGACGAACAAAAATTATTATTTAGTTCTATAATAGAGATAACAATTTAGAGATTATATCAATTTAGAGTTGTAATACTTTAAATTAGTTATAATACTTTAGTGTGTGTGTGTGTATATATATATATAATATTATATACATATGGGTATGCGTACGAGTAGTGGGCATGGATACGAGTAGAGTAAGGCTAAATCCATACTCTATCCGTACCCGCACACTTTAATGCTTGTAATATCTATACTCGTATCCAATCAAGCAGGTAATATTCATATTGACTGAGCACTAGTAAGGTTGGTGCTCGACAAGTAGGGTACAAATTGCAATCCTTATCGACCGAATCAACAAAAAAGTTACTGATTTATTAGATTTTTTAGGTCTATTCGATTTTAAATGAAAAAACATAAACCACTCTGCACTCATGTAACACCTTGCTTGTTCTGACCAACTTTTCTGAAGCATTTCGTTAAATTCTAATCCAATCCTTTGATGTTCTAGATGATGAATAGGTGTTTGAGATGTTGTTTAGACGTTTGATGATGAATGATGATGTTTTGGAGTGATATAAGGTTATTGATCTTGCGGTGTTCGATTGGAATGGAAGAAATCAATTTATTTTTGAAGATTCAGCCCCTGAAACGCCCGTCTGCCCAAGTTAAGGACGAAACACACATTTTAGTAATGTTGGGGAACGAAACGCATGTCTCTCAACACGAAATGTGGGTCTCTTGCCCTGGGCACTCAACAAACGCTATGTTTTGCACCCTTCGTCTTTAAATCATCCCCAACCCGACTTCTCTCAACCAAACTTCATTTTCACCACTTCAATCACCCACAAACCCGTCCAAATCTCTCTCACATTGCCTCCCATTGTTCTCCTTTGATTTCCAGAGGTAAGATCATCATTCTAAGTTGATTATTTCATCAATTTCTTGCAAATTCATGTGGGCTTTATTGGGTTATTTGCACAAACTCAAGGTAAAATCCCTTATTTCTTTTGTTATCTTTCTTCATTTTTCATAAATAATTGTGTGGGTTTGTTGGGTGTTGTTTGGAGGATGAGTTTGAGGTCAGGGTTTGGATTTGATGCTTGTTTTGATGGATTTGAGATGTTTTTTGATGGATAATGCTAAAATGGTTGTAGGAATGATGTGGGTTTTGTGTACTTGTGTTGAATATGCATTTTCTTTTGTGTTAGGTTTAATTATGTCCGAATTTTTGAAGGTAATGTTGGGTGGATTGATGACGATTTTGAGTTGGATTTTGGTTAATCGTGAAGAAATAGATATAGATTTAATTTGGTTTGTGATTGATTTTTGAGATTGAAGAGAATTTGGTGTTGCTAGGGATTTAATTAGAAGAATTTAGTTGGGTTTTTATGATTAATTGATTATTTAGTGAAACTGTGCATTGATGTGTATCTGCGTGCTTTGTTGTATGATCAAATTGCGCATAAATTAATGTGCTTTGCTTAACTTTTTAGTTGTTTTGTAAATCATCAAAACTTAAGGATTTTTGTTGAGTCTAGTTTTGATGATGATGACAACAAAACATCCATGAACCATCGTTGCATGGAAGCAGACATTGCACGAGAAGAAGACATTGCTCTCATACATCACTTGCTTTCACATTCTCTTCTACACCCACCATTGTTCTTATTACTCAAAAAACACATTAGAGGTGGTGTGTATATCATTGTACTGAGTTGATACTCTAAATACTTCATTCTTGTAGAAGTGCTTTAGGTTTGGTAGTTGAACCTATAAAAACTAGTTGCAATGTTTGCTTTTTGAAACCGTAAAAACTAGTGGTGTTAGGTTTCCTAGTTGATCACGTATAAACTAGTGGTGTAAGGTTTTCTATTTGAGCCTGCAACAAATAGAGGTTGTAAGGTTTTCTAATTGAGCCCGTAAAAACTAGCGGTATAAAGGTTCCTTGTGATCCAGTAAAACAAGGGAGTTGTAGAAAGGCTTGAGGAGTGGACGTAGATCAAGGAGGATCAAACCACTATAAATTGACGCTTGCATCTCTCTTCCCTTAAACTCTTTACATTCATTGTGGTCTTAATTATTGTTTGTGACATTGATTATCTTATCTTGCTCCTTGGTTGTGTCTTGTGTAATAAGTTGGTTGGTTTAAAGTTTTATTCTGCAAAAGTTTTGAAAAGGTTTTTAAACTCGTTAAAAATCTAATTCAACCCCCTCTTGGATTGCCGCTTTGGGACAACAAATTTTCATGTTGACCATAAATGGCTCAACAATCTCCCTCTTTTTGATGACGACGAAACTACTGAAGGTTTTCACTCCCTCTCAGTTAATGCACCTACTTTTTATATTTAAAAACATGAGAATTGATCAAGGTTGCAAGCCTTTTCACTTGGTAAGTCACAGAAGTTGATTTCAATCCTTTTATGCTTATCCAGTCCAAACTCTCATATTACTCCCTTTTTTTGTCATTAATCGAAAAGCTAAGATATGAAGAATAAATAATATGAAGGAAACATCAAGGAATTTTTCATTGATAACAATTCATTACACAAAAGAGCATAAAGAGTTATAAAATCATAACAAAAGTCATAGCATAATGCAAAATGTAATGTTCAGAGATGCTATGCAAAATGTAGATCGATGCAATTAGAAGTCAGGCTTTGGAAGGTGATGGTGATTGAGCTGTAGATGTATCAAGAGCTGGTTCATTGAGATTCAATGATGCTGGAGATGTCGCATGAGCAATTTCTGTCGAGACATTCTGTTGGGTTTGCTCTGGCTCTCATTGGACTCCAACACAACTTCAACTATCTGTCTTGATTCCTTGTGAGTAATGATCAGAATCTCAAAACCTTTCTTGCTTGAAACCTCCTTCTCATGCTCATGAACCTTTGTATGTTCTTCCTCAGTCATTTCATAGCCTTGATCTGTAATAATAACTTCTTCTGATGCATTTTGCTCATCCTGTGCTGCAGTGACTTCAGTAATGACATATGTACCCTGCTTATCCTGCTCATCCTATGCTTCTTCAAGAATTGTTTGAGTCAAATTTCCAATTTTCTCAGTCATAACAAATTGAAATTCAGCAATATTAGTCTCTTCCACATCTTCCTCTCCTTTTTCAGAAAGAGTTCTCTCAAAATCTTGTTGCTTTGGCTCTTCTCCTGCTTCCTCTTCTGTCATAGACTCAATGATGTTTCTGTTCAGCTCCAGTACTTCATCATTCAATGTTGCAGCTGCTGTGTTTTTTGTCTCTGAAGCTGCATTTGAGCTAGAAGGAACATTTTCTTTCCAGAAAACAAGAATGTCAATCTCCTCAAGGTTTTTGCCAATTCTTAAGCTCACAATGCTTTGGAACATTAGCTTCTGCAATTCTTCAATCTGAAATAACCTTGACTGAGTTTGATTTTTGAACTCCAAAAATTCCTCTTTTAGTTTACCCCTGCTGCTATTGGCTAATTCGACCCTTGGTTGATCTATCTCTGCACCTTCCTGATTCTCCTCAATTCTTTTAGCAAAATTTTTCTTCGATTCAATTCCTTTTCTAAGAAATAACATTTCCTCATGTTTAGGCCTGTGTTACTCGGTCTTTTTATCAACAGACACATTTTGGTTCTCAATTTTTCTCTTCTAATTTTGTGAGACTCCACAAACTGAACTTCTTTAAAACCAGAAACATCAACCTTAAAGTGTTCAAAAATCTTTGTCAAGTGGCTGGCATAGGGCATACTCTCCTTTCGTTGTCTATCTTTGTGATCAAATGCAGGTTTGCTGAAATGCCTAACTTTCTCAAGCATTAAATCCAGAATCATGATCGAGAAATTAACCTCTCCCCCCTTCATCAATAGATAAATTGTGACTTCATCCTGGTAGGTCATAGGAGTTTGTGTATGAGATTTCAGATTTAATACCTTTATGAATGCTATGTGCACCATCCTTCAGTGTGCACCTAGATCATTTTGCTCAAGAAGTTTGGAATCCACTTCCGCAACCTTAGTGTGCTCCAGCAAATATTTTCTGATTTCTCTTATATTCACAACTACTGTATTTCCTTCCTCATCGATGTATTCCTTTTCTTTCTCTTTTCCTTTCTTTGGAATGCATCCAGTCATTGGAAACTTGAAAAATTTATGCAGAAGTTCTTTAGTAATCAGAATCTCTGTCCCATTCACTTTACTATGAATTCCTATCTCTTGATACCTCATTATATCCTCAATATCATTATTTTCCCATTGAGTGGCATTAGCATAGAATTCTTGTACCAACTCAGGGTAATAATTTCTTCCTTCAGCACAGAAATTTCATAACCCCTACTTCATAAAATCTTTTTCTAAATCCATTGCACCTTCTTTTAAACTCTTCAAATAAAAAACCCGAGAATATGAGAACTCTACACATTCTAAGGCTTTGCATCTCTTTGTAGCAGCAATGTCTACGAATCTCTCTAAATCAAAATCTTCATCTGTCATCTTTCGTCTCTTAACGTTTCTAGAGGGGGTTGAGACTTGCTTAACTTTTGCCTCCGATTTTTGAACTCTTTCTGATCTCAGCCTCTTGTTCCCTTTAGACGATTCACCTTTCTCAGTTGCAGGAACAGCATGAACCTTTTTTGACCTTTTTTTTTCAATAGGCTTTCTCATTCTCAACGAGTTTCAAGAGCTGGTACAAATGTAGAAGCTGGGTTTGTTAGGGTTCTATGAGTGTGGCGATAGGTTTAGGGTTTTGGAGTTGAGAGATTTTGAGAGAGAGAGAGAGAGGGTTTGGAAAGTGTTTTGATTGAAAGAAATTTGGATAGATGTGGCTTATATACCTTCGGGTGAAAAAAAGTTAGGAGGGTAAATTTTTTCGAATATTTTGGTGAGTGAAATTTGAAGACGGAAAGTGAAATTTAGGAATTTGAAATGCTCCATGTGCGTAGTTGAGCCACTTCATATGCTTAACTTAGTCTGTAGGGACTTACATACGTTAAGCCTCATCTATGTACGTTATTGGGACACAGTCTTGAAAAGAAATATGGACAGTAAACATAGAAAGTACCTCTATGTCCACAGCAACATGAACAACGCGCTTAGACCATAATAATGAAATCTACGTACGTTGTGCACCAACTACATACTTTATTGCCAAAATCCATCTTCCTATTACACACTTTGTTCCATTTTACATGGACAAAGGAACTCTAAACAAAGTACGTTTAAAGCTCCCCTGCGTACATTATACATCAATAGCTAAATCTAGTAGCTCCAGTAAAATTCTACGTCCGTTTTTCCCAAATAGCATGCTTTAAAGTTCTTTAGTACCATTCTGATATCATATCATCCACCAACTATGTACGTTGTATACTAAGTACATGAGTAGACCAAATTTCATATGAAACAGTGACAACCTCAGATTTGTCTTCGTACGCTAGCAATGAATAACACACTTTGTCAAGAAGTACTTTGAACTCCAGCAACTGCATCATTCAATATAATAGGCATACAACATCTTCAACATGAGTAGACCTCTACCCAGAAAATTTCCAAAATTTTTCGTGACGATCTACGTGCCTTACCATTACCACAGTGCACTTAGAAGCCAATCATTTATCAAACGGAACAAACCATATCTCTAATAACATGTGTAGAACCTCCATCAATCTCAGTGACTTCAATTTGCACAGTGATCACTTTGAAATATATAAATGTATGAAAGAATGCAAATGAACACGAAATAATGCACAAGCATAATCAATCAAAACTCATTCAAGTCACACATGCCAATATACCTATTAATGGAAATAAAATGCTTTTCATCATGGGGTTTTTGTCAAAATATCAGCAAGCTGATCATTTGTTGAAACAAATTCAAATTCAATGCCTCCCTTGAGTACATGATCCTGAACAAACTTATGCTTGATGTCTATATGCTTAGTGCTCGAATGTTCAATGAGATTTTTTGAAATATTGATGGCACTTGTATTATCACACTTGATAGGGATTTTAGACAACTTGATTTGGAAATCCATAAGCTATTGTTTAATCCATAAAATTTTTGCAACACAACTACCCGCTGCTATATATTCAGATTAACCAGTTGATAGTTTGTTTCTTGGAAAACCAAGACACAAGTGCACTACCCAAGAATTGGCATCTACCCAATGTGCTTTTCCTATCAAATTGGCTCCCAATATGATCTGTGTCATTATAACCAACAAGATCAAATCAATTATTCTTTGGATACCAAAGACCAACGTTCTTAATTCCAATCAAGTACCAAAAAAATTCTTTTGATGGATTTTAAATGAGACTCCTTAGGAAATGATTGAAATCTAACACACAAGCATCACTAAACATGATATAAGGCCTACTAGCAGTAAGATAAAGAAGTGAACCAATCATACCTCTGTATAGCTTCTCATTCACCACTTTACCTTCCTCATCCTTGGTGAGTTTCGTTGTTGTGCTAATTGGAGTTAGGATAGACTTGGCATTCTCCATTCCATACTTTTACATCAAATCAATGACATATTGCCTTGATTAATAAATATGTGATCCTTCATTTTCTTTATTTGCATTCCAAGGAAGTAATTCAACTCTCCATCATGCTCATCTCAAACTCCTTTAGCATTAACTTAGAAAACTCGTCACATAAAGATTCATTAGTAATACCAAATATAATGTCATCAACATAAATTTGCACCAATAATAAATCATCACCTTTTGATTTGATAAATAATGTATTATCAACTTTACCTCTTTTGAAACTATTCTTTAAAAGACATTGGCTAAACCTCTCATACCAAGCCCTAGGTGCTTGCTTTAAACCATAGAGAGCCTTCTTCAACTTGAAGATATGGTTTGGATGATGTGGATCTTCAAAACCATATGGTTGTACATATACTTCTTCTTTGATGAATGCATTAAGAAATTCACTCTTCACATCCTTTTGGAATAGCTTGAAGTGTTAGAATTCGTAAATAAAATATGACATTCATACAATGATAACGCAACAAAAATAACAAAAAAAATAGCCTAGAATTCTACCAAAGATCCATGCACATCAACATACACGATTAGGGTTTAGGGCTATTTACCTTAAAACCAAAGCTTGATTGTATGAACAAATGGAGTGTTGATGTAGCTTTTAGTATAAAACGAATCTCCTTTTTCCCTCACTTGCCTTTGTACGTACATGTCTAAAGGTATCCACACAAACGAACTCTTTTGGAATGGTGGAGTGCACTAGCACCAAGAATCTCTATTCTAGTTCTCACAAATAATTTTCTCTCTTTGTAAGTAGCACTCACAAATTCGGCTAAGTCATGCAAAAGAAGACAAGGGTGTGATCATATTTATAGGCATATGAAAAACCCTAAATAGGTTCATTAGGGTTAACCTAAAATCCCTTCTTGTCCCTTAAGAATTCGGCCTCACCTAATCAAAAAGGAGTCTGCCGAATTCCTTCCTTGATTAGGTGTCGAATTCTTCTTCCTAGTCCTACTAGGGTTTGTCTTTCCTTTTCCCACAAGAATAAGTACTTCCTAATTAATTATGTTCACTAATTAGGGTGTGATGAATTATCTCTACTCTTACTAGGGTTTTATCTCTTCTTATCATACAAGAATAAGGCCTCCTACAAAATAGGAGTGTATGCCACATTTCTTAGTCATACTAGGGTTTTAATTTTCCTTGTTCAACAAGTATTGTGTGCCAAATTTTAAAGGGTTCACTAATGTTATTGGGTCTTTTAATTACATGATACATTATCATTAATTAAATCATTCCTTTTATAAATAAACATGGGTTGAATTTATGTCACACATGAAATATGCCCAAAAGCTTATTTAACTTGGTAAGAAGTAATTTATATTAAAAGTCCATTACATTAATGGATAATATCTTATATCATATTTAAGATATAAATCTTTACACCCCAAATTATTAATGATTAATCAAATTAATCATCTTAATAATTTAATTACCATGAGAGAGAATATTTATGAACCAATCAAATTCGTTCTCGTGTGTGACTCAATAGGCCCACTAGAAATTGGCAATGGACCTCGTCCCAAAACTTGGGCTCAAAGTCCATAAGTGGTATATAGTAATACATTACAACAACCCAAAATTGAGTGGCATCGGTGATTCGAGTTAACCTTTCACAGTTTGATATTTAGTCCTTTTGTCTTACAATATCTATATTAAGCATAAGGCGTTGTCACATGTCAACCTTATATTGCTTAATGTGTTTCATGATCCCAAGTAGATTGATAGCAAAAAACATTGATAACCCTTTTATCAATTCATTTGAGTATGCATACATTCCATCAATCCTACTCATCAAGTGACCTAGAGATATTATTTTTCATAATAGGAACCAATCCATCACTCTCACTATCACTCCTTTACAAGATTCATGACATATACAATCATGACATTTATTGTCATCCTGTTACAGATGATGTTTGACCATGTCAAAACATGTGATTCCTCATATAGGAGTCGATGGTTAGTTTTAGTCAGATGAGTCAAATATTATCATTGCTTGAAAGCTACTTGTGACATTGATCCATGAAGTGCTTTCATAGCAGGCCAATCCAATACATGTCCCCTAACATGTATCTATGTTATAAGTGATATCTCATATCCATAATTAGTAAAACGCGATTATCGACTTAGCAACATACTAACCTTGGTTTGCTACCGTTCCCGTGATAACAATCGATTATGGACATTTAGAATAGTATTCCTTTTGCCTTAGGATTTTACTATCAAGTCACACTCGATGACATGAGGAAGAATAAACTATTCATGGAAGTTTCATCGTCATAAAACATATAATATTTCATAGATATGAAATGAAATACCTCTTTATTAAATGATAAATAGAATGACAATGTATATCAATGATTTGACTAGGGCACAAAACTAGCATGAAGTCCTTGTAGCAAGCATAAGAACACATAATTTTGACTGCTTCCAACCTTGCCATCAGTGAAAAGGATTTATTCTTCTTGACAGTACCCTTGAGCCACAATCCTTGATTTATTCTTCACCACTTTGCCTTCTTCATCCTCTTTGTTTCTATGTACCCATTTGGTACCAATTAAATTGCAATCATCCGACCTTGGGACCAATTCCTATACGTCATTTCTCGCAAATTGTCTCAACTCATATTGCATTGGAGACACCCAGTATTCATCATCCAATACTTCCTTGATATTTTTTGGAACAATTTGAGATATCAAAGCAAAGTTTGCAATATGTTGCAAAGATGCTCTAGTAGGTACTCCTTTAGATGTATCTCTAATAATGAGGTCCTCTAGATGATCCTTAGCATACCTCTACTCCATTGGAAGTTTTTTGGTTTTCACATCCTTTGAGTCATCTTAGATAGGATTGGAAGGTTCCTCTTGTTGATCATTGGTTTTAAGTTCTCCAATCTTTACACCTATACCTATGTTTACATCATTATCATCAAAACTAGGCAAAATAGTGTTAGTTTGATGAAAGACTCAAGTGTGTTTTTAAAGACACTATATGCCTTGTAAGAGGATGAATATCCAAGAAAGTTACCCTCATCGGATTTAGCATCAAACTTACCTAAAGTATCTTTCCCATTGTTGTGAACAAATCACTTACAACCAAATGCATGAAAATAAGCAATGTTGGGTTTCTTCCTTTCCACAAATCATAAGGGGTCTTTTTATGTATGGATCGGACATAAGCCCTATTTACTATATAGCAAGCGATATTGACTGCTTCAGCCCAAAAATACTTGGGGAGGTTGTTTTCTCTAAGCATGGTCATAGCCATTCCTTGTAGAGTCCTATTCTTTCTTTCAACAATACCATTTGTGGCAGAAAAGTTGTGCACAATTCCATACTCCTCACAAAAAGACTCAAATGGCTCACATGTAAATTCTCCTCCTCTATCACTCTTAACACAAGTAATATAATAACCCTTTTCATTTTGGAAATTTTTTCTATACAATTCAAATGCATGAAATGCATCACTCTTATGAGCAAGAAAGAATACCCATGTGAATCTAGAAAAATCATTCACAAAGACAAAACAATATGCCTTACCACCTAGACTCAAGGTGTTCATGGGACCAAACAAATCAATATGCAACAACTCGAATGATCTAGACGTAGAAATGATGCCTTTGCCATGAAAAGAAGATCTAGCATGTTTACCTTTGACACATGCATCACATATTAAATCTTTCTCAAATTTGAGCTTAAGCAATCCTTTGACTAAATAATGCTTGCTCAATTTAAAGATTGCATGCATACTAGCATGACCTAACCTCTTATGCCACAACTAAGTATCATTGTTCACAACTGCTAGGCACTTTTTATTGAAGGCATTAGAATCCAATAAGTCAAAAATATAAATATTATCATATATCAAAGCTTCAAACAAAACATGATCATTATCATAAAAAATAACCCATTTAGTAGGCTCAAACAGAACCTTGCAATTTTTATCACAAAATTGAGTAATACTCAAAAGATTGTGTTTTAACCCATCAACAAGTAATACATCATCAATAGTTGGGTTTAGATCATTAACTATCTCACCTTCACCAACTATCTTACCTTTTACATTATCACCAAATGTGACACAGCCACTAGTTTTTAGGAGTAATGTTAGTGAACATAGCTTTGTCATCGGTTATGTGATGTGAGCAACCACTATCCAAATACAAGCATTCTTCTTGGCCTTTGCTCTCATTCATACCTACAAAGACACATCAAACTTTTGAATTGGTACTCAAACTTTCTTGCGTCCTTGTAGGTTAGTTTTGACTAAGTTGGGTAAGATTTTTCCTTTTGGAACCCAAATCCTTTTTGTCCCAACATACCTACGCAATCTTAACTTGGAATTATATGCAATATTTCTATGACCACCACAATATGTGCATGCATTATCAACCATGGTGTCTTGTTTCACAAAAAAAAAATGTTTGGGGAGATTTGTTGGAGGTGAACATGTTGTAGCCTAAGGCATGCGTGGACAAAGATTGTCTTTGAGAGCCAAGTAGTTTCTTAAGATTTTATTTGCCTTTAGTTAGCTCGAAGGAAATAGAGGAAAATGCATCAACATTTTTATTCAAAAGCAAGTTCTCACTCAATAAAAGCATCCTTTTCTTTTTCTAAAACTTTCATCTTAGCCTCAAGTTTTGCAAAATTATTTTTCAAAACGACATATCTAGCACCAAGTTTTTTGAACTCATCACTTAAATCATCAAATACATCATGCAGTTCATCAAAAGTGTAAGAATCATATACCTCATTTTCATCTTCACTTGGAGCTTCACTCTCTATAGCCATCAAACATAAGTTGGCCATTTCCCTAACTTCTTCTTCCTCTTCCAAACTTGAGTCATTATCACTCCATGTATGTAATATCCCCTCCCCATTTTTGACCTAGCTTCTGTAACATTTCAATTAGTCATGATTTGTTCTATTCAATTTTGATCCTAGTAATTGATGCTTGAAGATGTTTTGGATGTCAATTTGTCAAAAAACAATTGGAGTTTAGTTGATCTCGGTTTGATCTTGAACGATTGGAGTGTTGAGTGGATGATTAATTGTTTTTAAAGGGAATTACTCGAGTAAGCAGAGTGTGTTACTCGAGTAAGATGAGTTATGGATTACTCGAGTAAGAAATTTTTGTTACTCGAGTGATAGGTTGCATTTGTTACATATTTTATGTAAGGTTTTTACATTGTTTTGCATAGTAAATTGTTGTTTGCATTGTGTTTTATGTTGATTTTTCTTAATCTTGACCATGTCATTTTGGAAGTCTGGGCCTCGGGATTGGAGCTAAATGGACGAAATTAGAAGGCTTTTTATTGATGTTTACTGCTGAAACAATATCTTAATAATATCATTAATGTTATTTTGGTAATTTCTAATAGGAAGGGAATTAGGTTTTAGAGAAACCACATATAAATAATCTTTTAATTTTGGTGACTCTATTCTTCTTCCCCATGTGAACAGTGACGCTTTTAGAGAGTCATTGGTCTTTTGTGGTTTTCTTCCATTGTCATGAGTAACTAAATCTATCTCTAGTTAAGGTACCTTGATGTTTAATCCAAATAAATTGTGAGACTCTTGTTCTTAATTTATCTTTGTTGTTTTGAATATCTATTTTATTTTTGTGCTTACTAGTTATATTTTTGTTGTATTAATTATCTCAATAATGGGTAGTTGAATGATTGACAAAGTAATAAATTGCTAGTTAGGAACGCGACGTCTCGTTAGTTCCTAGCCTAGGTAGCGAATAGCGTAGTTGTTTGTGGTTGCACATCTTCTATGTTATGGAATTTGATAGTAAAGTCTAAATAAATCAAGGTCTTGAGTTTGTTGGCTTGGGTTGGGTCTCTTCAATTCTTAATGCTGCTAATGGATTAAATCCTGTCAGAGGTCTCGGGGGTTGTCTATTAGTAAGAGAAGTAATTTGCTAGAGGTGTCGGAATTATCGATACAGTAAGTAGAGACTGGCTGTTTAGAGCGGTTGCCGACAACTATAACTAATATGTTCTGACAGTTAAATTCACCTATTGTGTCGATGATTAGCTCAACGGATTAAACAGAGAAGTATCTTGACTAGGTTTTTACTATTACTGTTATTCTCATAATTTTTTCTATTGTGATTTCGTTGCACTCATACTACCGTTTCAATTTTCTTTAATTCATATTCTCAGTTGCTTTCTATTTTTGTCGTGTCAAGTCTTTTTAATTCATACTTTTAGTTTACTTGAAATTGTGACAATTCCATTTTATTCATTTATATTGTTGTCGTGCTTCATCTCCAACTCATTGCAATCATTAGTTTTAGTTTATTTTCATTCTAGGTTTCATATTTAATTCTTGCATTTTTAGTTTATTTTTGTTTTTATTTTCTTTTCGGCAAATAAATAGATTTTTACTAGTCTTTGTGGTTCGACCCTATTTGTTGCTATACTCGAAATATATTTTCTAAAAAGGTATCTATATTGGTGGTTTGACACGCTATCATCGAGTAAGCCGACTCTCCATATCAATTTTTGGGAAAGTTTTACTCGAGTAAGAAGTCCTCTTACTAGAGTAAGCAAGGCAAAATGCAGAAATGGTGTCGTTTTGGACAGGGGTTCTATATATACCCCACTCAACTATCTCATCTCTCTCACCTCATTTTTTACTCTCTCTCCACCAATCCGTCCAGAACGCATTACAGTTGTTTCCCATTGCTTCCATTTCGATCCTAGAGGTAAGATTGCATCTATAATCTTTTCATTTCTTCCATTTAATGCTTTAAATTTGAATTTGTGGGTTTATGCCGAATTTGAATGTTTAGTTTGGATCCATTTGATTTCGTCCAAATGGGAGTTGTAGATTGTTAGGTTATGATTTTTTGAGGCTAGATAAACATAGATTGAACCTGGGTTTGAAATATTTGAGTTACTTTGGTGTGGGTCAGGGTTTTGGTCAGAAATGAGAGGATTGAAGTTGATTTTGAGTTTGTTTGTTGTTGTTTGTTGAAATGGATGTTGGATTAATGTTTTTGAGGTTGATTAAAGACAATGTAGATGAATGGAAGTGATTTTATCAATTGAATAAAGTGATTGGTCCATTTGTAAAAATCTGGGTTAGTGACTTACTCGAGTAAGCACTTTGGCTTACTCGAGCAAGCCAGAGTAGGTGTTACTCGATTAAGCATTTGGCTTACTCAAGTAAGTCGTGGTCCCAGGCACCAAATTTGTAATTTTTTGCATTTTGGCAATTTCTGAGAGTTAGGGGACTAATTTGGAGGTTCTGACTACTTGGAGGATTAGTAGGTGAATTGAGAATACTTTGAGGACCATTTTGTAATTTCCCAAGTCTAGAGAACTAGACCATAATTTTACTGAGGTCGGGACCAAACTGTAATTTTGTGAGATGTTTTATTTTTGAGGCGAGAGTGTTGAATATTCATTCACATTAGGATTTTCATTCATCATGGGTTGGGGCAAACATCTGTATTGCATGCATATTCTGTATTTCCATAATATAATATTTGATTTTGTAGTAATAAATTTTGTATTCAACTTGGTTAAACGTCCAAGGCGAATTGCCATTCCTCGGTTGCCAGCGATTGGACTATTTGCTTGGTGTCCAGGTGAGTGGATGTCAGCTTCAGACACATAGGTTGTGTCTTCTAAATTATATGTTTTTGATGTGTCAGGACTTGACATGTAATCTGGAATAATAAAAGGATATAAAATCATAAAATTTGATATAAGTGGTAACCCCTGTTGTGGAAATAAGTTTTGGAAATTATTTTAGTTTCTGAAATGAATATTACGTTTGATATATATTAAAATTTTTGGAATAAATACTCGGTTATGGATTTCAATATATACTCAGTAGAAAATTTTCTTTCTGGATTTAACAAAATTTTTTGAAATAAATGTTTTGTTATGAAATAAGTGAAGTTCATGTACTAGGTATTTATTTCTGAAATTAAAAGTATTTTGGATAAATAGCTTGTTTGTACGTTGGATATATTGTGATGAATAAATTGTCTGTTTTGAATGCTACATATTTGAATATTTTGAATAAGTATTTCAAAATGTTTTTAGCAAACAGACATCTAGCTACGTGGTAGCATAGGTTTGATACACTGATGTTGTATCATTTGCCTGAGTGGCTAGACTTTGAGCCTTTGTGTCTTATACTTGTCTTAGTCATTATACCATGGTGCCTAAGTGGCTAATCCTTGCCTTTGTGGCTATCACCGAGTCAGGTTGACTCTATATGTCAGATTCAGGTCCCTCTAAACTTTTGGTATTTACCTCTGAAAACATTTTGGAAAGTAAATGTGAATTTCGATAAATATTTTGAAATGAATATTTTGACTATCTTCGAGTCCGGATGACTCTTTTTGTTTGATTCTGGTCCTGTAAAATATTTTAGAATTTCTCTTTGAAAATATCTTGGGAAAATATTATTCTCTGTAAATATTTTTGGAAAAATAAGGAGGAGCTTTGCGTAAATATTTTGAATGGAAATATTTTGGCTATTTCGTAATTTGAAAACTAAATATTTATCTGAGATAATTATTTAACTAGTCGGTTAAACTGTTTGTTTGTTTGTGAAGGATTTCAAAATGATTTTTTTGAAAAAACTATTTTTTTGTATAGAGCGTGTACATGTATATACACTTATATATGCTTGCAATGTTTTTGAATTGTTTTCAAAACGGTTTTTGTGGGGCTCAGAGCTGCTCTGGAGTGTTATCCCTCACTGGGTTCTTACTATTTTTTTCTTGTTTATTTTTACTTCATCTTTTAGGTGTTCTTGATAGCGATTGTTCGGTCTTCCCTGCTCAGTGAAGTACTTTGTCAGCAGTGGGAGCTTTATTGTTCAAGCCCTGATTTTTGTTATGTTAGATGCTCCACACCGCCTGATCGATTTTGGATATGTAAATAGTATTTTGATAGTTAAATTGTTTTTACCTATTATTATTATTTATTCAGTATTTTTTATAATATTAGTATATTTTATTTAACTCGTGAGGACTATTTTCAAAACTTGTTATCTATTAAACTATTTTAATATTATTAATAAGCCGTTAATAATAAGAATTTGGGTATTTGTTTTGTTCTTCGAGGCTTGTCCGAGATAAGCTGGGTTTCATAGACGGTTCCTTCATACACTGTCCACGGCCCGGAATCGAGTCGTGACAATGTGGCTTTCATTGCCTTCCATTTCTTCTTTGAGAATTTGGAGTATTTCTTAGCAAGAGAGCAGTCTTGCTTCTTATGGTCCGACTTGTTACATTTATAGTAAATAATAGAGTTATCCTTCTCAAAGTCCTTGTTGAATTCCTTTTTAGGTTCCTCCTTAGGAGATCAATCCTCGTTCCTTCTCCAAGACTTCTTTTTTCTCATAAACTTCTTGAACCTCCTAGCATACATGACTATCTCCTCATCCTCACTATCTTCTTCTTCCTCAGATTCCTCAATGACTTTAGACTTGAGAGCATACCTCTTTTACTCTCATACTTTGCTCCATCTTCCTCTTCTTTTTTCATACTCATCTCATGAGTGAGAAGAGATCCAAGCAACTCCTCCAATGGTAGAGTAGAGAGATCATTGGCTTCTTGGTTAACATTCTTTATAAGAGACCATGACTTTGGCAAAGATCTTAGAATCTTTCTCACAAGCGCAAAATTTGTGTATGTCTTTCCAAGATCTTTCAATCCATTAAAAATGTCATTAAATGTGTCAAACATCTCTTGAATAGCTTCTCCATCCTTCATCTTGAAAAATTCATATTTATGGACTAGAACAGACACCTTGTTATTTTTAACTTGTGAAGTCCCTTCATATGTTATTTCCAAGGTCCTCCAAATCTTATGAGCACTTTGACATTGCTGGACTTTGTTGAATTGAGTCTTTATTAGAGCACAAAAGAGTATGTGCATGACTTTGTTGTTGAAGCACACCATCTTCTTGTCATGATTAGTTCATTATTCCTTGAGTTTAGGTGTGGTTCAAAATTATAGTGGTTCGGTCATTCTTAACCTAATTTCACTCCTCTAGCTAGCTAGAGAGGTTTGAATCCACTAATTCCCATATTCAAAGTAATATCACACATCAACCCAGTAGATAAAAGGCAAATCAAAGCTCAGTTGGTATGCAAATATCAAGATCAATAAGAGAGAAAAAGTCAAGAATCAAATTGGCAAAGCTTGGACACTTTCTCAATAAACTTCATACCTTATCTCATACTGGAGACCTCTATTTATAGGCAAACTCTCAAAAGTAGCCGTTGTAAATCCCAAAGACATTGTTGTGAGAGAAGAGTAAAATTGTAATTTTAATTAACGTTAGCTTCACCAATGTACGTTATTGCGTTCTACGTGTGTAATCAGACATGCCATCAAGGATCAACATGCGTTGTCCATCCTTCTTCGTGCATTGTCTAAGTTCAAGTATCTACTGCTTTGTAAAAAACTTCATCTACATGATTAGACAATTGACAACATGTGTCACTGAAGATATCTGCGTGCTATTAAAAAAATATTTGCGTGTGTTGATGACTTTAAAGTTCACAACTTTAAATTTGACATCATCTTGCACGCGAGAATATTCAAATTTGAATTCACGAGGAGCGTATAACCGATTCATCAAGTACCTGCGTCATTCCAAGAGTATGTGTTGTTAGTGTAGGTGCCATAGGAGCAAACCATTAAGGGCACCACATAAGTAACCACAACAAAATATAAAAGGCATGTTTTTGTTTTGCTAATTAATATGATAGGAGAATCACTTTGGTTGGTATGATAAGATCAATGAAACGATGTCCATGATATAGTAGGTTCACACCTTGTGTACCATTGCTAGTAAGGAACACATTAGTACTTGAACAATATGTCTAAATGTCCATAGTCAATGATTTTTGGGATTGGGCATCGACAATCAGCAAGGTTATTACATGATTTGGTTGGTTAGATTTCCATATGGAAAGCACCTATGAGATAACTGGGCCAAATGTGTAGGCACACAATTAAGCATTAATATGGGTGCTAGACTGACTCACTGTTGAGAGACCACATAGTAAATTACTTGTCTGTCAATGGAGAACTCTCAACTGTGGAAGATCATGTAGCTATTCCTTTAACTTGAGATCACCACGACATACTAATGTCTAGTCATGTAGCTGATCGGGTTCTTGCAAGTGTACAAGAATCGATTATAGTAATAAAAATATAAGGAGTATTTCTAGGGTATCGTCTCCACAGGGAATGTGTCTAATTGAGCTCAGTTAAGAAATCAAAAGCAAATGTAAACATCAAAAGGGTTTTTTTTTTTTGGGTTTTGGAAATAAAACCAAGCAAGAAATTAACACA
This sequence comes from Flueggea neowawraea, assembly GCA_948243855.1. NCBI lineage: Eukaryota > Viridiplantae > Streptophyta > Magnoliopsida > Malpighiales > Phyllanthaceae > Flueggea > Flueggea neowawraea. The sequence goes on along the minus strand of CAODLS010189285.1, from coordinate 3,912 downwards.
AGTACTCAATAATAGGAAAACGTTAGGGCTTTTGAGATATATAATTACCTAATGGATGAAATTGGATTTTAAGAAATCGATGTGTGTTGGAGTTTGTAACTAAATATGACATTCATACAAGGATAAACACAGTGGAAATAACAAAAATTTTATCCTAGAATTCCACCAAGGATCCAAGAAAATCAATCATAAACGATTAGGGTTAGGGCTTTACCTCGAAAACCAAAGCTCGATTGTATGAACGAATGATTTGTTAGTGTATCTTTTAGTATTAACTCGAAACCTTTTCAACCACATTGTCTTTGTGCGAATGTGACCAATGGTATCCACACAACGAACTTGCTAGGATTGGTGTAGTGTACTAGCACCTTTTAGAATCTCTATTCTAATGCTCACAACTAATTTTCTCTCTTTGTTTGTGACACTCACTAATTCGGCCAAGCCATGAGCAATTAGCAAGGAGTGCAACCCTATTTATAGGCATATGAGGAGACCTAAATAGGTGCATAATAGGCCCGATTTTTCCCTCTCCTTACCCACCAAGGATTCGGCCTCTTCCTATTCTAAATAAGAGTGTGCCGAATTCTTGTTTAGTCATACTAGGGTTTGCCTCTCTTGTCCCATAAGAATAAACACTTCCTAATTAATTTTGTCACATACTAATTAGGATTTTATTTTTCTTGTTAAACAAGAATAATTAGTCATGTACTCCTAATTGGTTAGAGCATGTGCCGAAATACTCCTTGTCTTACAAGGAAAGCGATTCCTAAAAAATAGGAGGATGGGTGCCGAATTTCTCACTCCTTGTTTAGGTTTATTGTGCCAAAATTCTTCCTCCTTATTTTAGGTTTATTGTGCCGAAATTCACATGGGTTTTATTAATATTATCAGACTTTTAATTATATGATACTTTATCATAAAATAAATCACTCACATGGGCCTAATTATGTCACATATAATCATAACCATGATTATTGATGATTCATATTAAAACCCATTACATTAATTGACCATGTATTAAATCTTATTTAATACATAAATCATAAAACCCTAAATTATTATTGATTAATCAAATCAATCATCTTAATAATTCAATTGACACAAAAGAGAAATTTTGTAATCAATCCAATTCGTTTTTTTGTGTGACCCAATAGGTCCACTTGAGATTGTCAATGGGCCTCATCCCAAAACACGTGGGCCCAAAGTCCATAAGCGGTATCTAGTAATACATTATGGCAACCCAAAATCAAGTGGTATCGGTAATCCGAGTTAACCTTTCACAATCTGATATTCAGTCCTTTTGTCTCATGGTATCTATATTAAGTATAAGACAGGGTCACATGTCAACCTTCTATTGCTTAATGTGTTTCTTGATCCCAAGTAGATTGATATACAAATGACATTGATAAACCCTTTTATCAATTCATTTGAGTATGCATACATTCCATCAATCCTACTCATCAAGTGGACTAAAGATATCACTCTTCATAAGAGGAAAAAATCCATCACTCTCACCATCACTCCTCTACAAGATTCATAGCTTATCCAATCATATCCTTTATTGTTGCCCTATTACGGATAACGTTTGACTAAGTCAAAACATGCGATTTCTCATGTAGGATTCGATAGTGAATTTCAGTTGAAGGACTCAAAACATCACAACTGCATGAAAGCTACTTGTGACATTGATCCATGAAGTGCTTTCATAGCGGAAAAGTCCAATACATGTTCCCTAACATGTATCTAAGTTCTAAGTGATATCTCATATCCATAATCAGTAAAACATGATTATCCTCTTAGCAACATACTAACCTTGGCTTGTCATCATTCATATGATAACAATTGATTAGGGACGTTTAGAATATTATCCTTTTTTTCTTATGGTTTTACTATCAAGTCAGACAGTTGATGACATAAAGAAGAATAACTATTCATGGATGATTTATTGTCATAAATAATATAATATTTCATAGATATGAAATAAAATGCCTCTTTATTAAATAATAAATGTAATGACAATGTGTATCAATGATTGGACTAGGGCACAAAACTAACACAAGAAATAAGCAATATTTTACAAATTTACTGCTTCACGAAAATTACAAAGTTATACATGAGATTGAGAAGGTAAACAAGATTGTGAATCACAACTAGTGATTAATTATTGCTTCTTTTGCCACATTTAGCTTTACGAATTCAAATCTACCTTTTATTAATGATGGAAGTTACATATTATTTCGTTAAAAACTTGTTAGATTAGATTAAGTAGTAGAGATTCATTTAAACATTGTTTGTAAAATAAGGGTTTGAATTAAATCATCATCATTTTTATTAATAATATTTGAATTTACTCTCATCACTCTTCGATAAATACGTTTCCTCACCTTAAATTATAGACTATTCAAGTTTGTTTAAAGGTTAGCAAATTAGTATGGTATTTAATGTATGATAAAATAATTAAGCGAGATATAGAGGTTTAGCAATGTGTATGAAACACCATATTAAACAAGTGTCTAGGTTGATTACGAGGTTTTAACATTTTGTACTATCATTTTTTTCTTTAATAAGTCATTTTATTTACTTTCACCAGAATTCGAATTCACGATCTTTTAGAGCTAGGGTTGACTATAGTGTTACTGACGTACAAGCTCATTGATTGTTATTATCAAAATATATATTCTCTTGTATTATATAATTAATGATTTTAAAACTTATAATTAAATTTACTAGTTTGTAACTATTGTTAATGTTGAAGTGATTTTCTTGATCAAGATTGAAGTCAAACCTTGAAGAAATTGAAGCAAGTCAAGTTTGGGTTGAATTGGTGAAGAAAAGAGGTGAAACATATCTTGACAAGGAGGACACGGCCTAGGACACGGTTGTGTCCCATTCAATGATGTTCGTGTCTTGGATTTCCCCCGACGCATTGTCATGGTGTGTTACCTGTGGCTTGAGGCTTCTGTCAATGTCTTGCCATTCGTGCCCGTGTCTTGAACTCTGACGGTTTTAGGGTCTAAATTTAGGTTTTCCTAATTAGTTTTGACTTGTATTCTTTATAAACTATATAAGGAGGCTTAGGAACGTCTTGGGTAGGTCTTTGAACATCGTTGTAAGTTGTTGTACTTGTTTTTGACACTGAATAGTAGAATTACTTGTGCTATGCCTGTGGACGTAGATCAGATTGATCGAACCACGTAAATCTTATGTTCTTGTGTGATTTCTCTTTGTTATTCTGCATTCTTCTATCGCTGATTTTCCCTGACAAGTGGTATCAGAGCCACAAAAGTTTGTTCAGAAACTTTGGGTTTGTTCTGCAGAAAGAATATGTCTTCATACAAAATCGATATTGAGAAATTCAATGGGTCGAATGATTTCACGTTGTGGAAGCTGAAGATGATGGCAATTCTGGTTCAACACAAGTGTGAGGAGATGATTGAAGGTGAAGAGAAATTACCGGTAGAACTGACAGTTGCGCAGAAAGCGGAGGCTGTGAATATAGCTCATAATGCAATTCTATTGAGTCTGGCAGATGAAGTCTTGAGGGAGGTGACTGATGAAACTACTGCAGTAGGCTTTTGGAAGAAGCTGGATAGTAGGTATCAGAAGAGATCCATGTCAAATAAGCTTTATCAAAAAAGGCAGTTGCATACCTTGAAGATGTCAGAAGGCATGCAGATAAAAGAACATCTTGATAAATTTAATAGGGTTGTATTAGATTTGAAAGGTGTTAGTGTTGACATTGATAATGAGGATCAAGCTATATTTCTGTTGCATTCATTGCCTGAGTCATATAAGAGTTTTGTTGATACTATCATGTATGGTAGAGATGGAATTTCTGTTAATGATGTGAAGGATGCTCTGTTGTCTAAATAATTAAAGAAGTTAACTTCTAATTCGGGTGGAGACAGAATG